>CM029016.1:37438298-37667870 GCA_016801055.1 Panax notoginseng | reverse complement strand
AAATACGACAACACATACTGTGACGCCCCCAAAATTAGGTATACATCACCCATCTTGGGTCGTCAGATACATAGTACAGAATACAAATACAACTTACTAATACAACTGTCGTGTACAATACGACAAAACAAAACTGTGAGTTTGAATACAAATATTATCTTCTAGAGAGTATTCATACTCAAAAGGAGTCCTCATTACATTTATTAACACACCATTACATAGAATAGTGAGGACTACTAACTAATACTATCATTCGGACCATCACTCCGTTCCCCGACTTGCCCCAGCTACGTTCTCATTTCCTGAAGAGAACAGTGAAAGAAAGGGTGAGCTCAACTAGCCCAGTAAGAAATATTATGACTAAGATAATGCAGAATAAATTATCATTAGCCTTCAACAATGTTAAACTGATAAAATATAATAGACATCAAGTTTAACTGCAGCGGAACAAGCAATCCATTAAAGAGATCAAGTAGAAAATAAACTCTACTATCTTTTATGATTTAAAAGGTTTTTCAACACTGTGATCGCTGGGACTCAGCTTAATAAAATAATCCACATCATCGAATCACCCCTGCACTACGGCCAAGGATATTCGTGTATTCATTAATGGTCATGATCATGCCAACAACTGTCCATCAATGCACTACGGGCCAATGAGGACTTTTACCACATCATTTGTAACATTACGGTCATGATTATACCGAATAATCCTGGTCATAATCATACCAAGTCCATCTATGCACTACAGGCCACATGACTTTCAACATTTTATAAACATGAGGATGATGACAATGATATAAGAATTCAATAAAACAAGTTCAAGAATTAATTTATCCAAGAATTAACAACGTCCAAATTGTCAACATGATACTGCTTTGTGGAGTAAAATTCAAGAATGCTTAGAAGAATATTTTCATGAAAAGATACTGGATGAACGCAATTATCAAGGATATTCCACAAATTTCATGGAGTATAGAAGTCAAAACTTAACCAACTGAGTATAATAAAGAATGGAATAACAAAAGAAATCACCATGCATGCGATAGACCGCACAGACAGGTTATTCCAACAGAATAATAAATAATGGAACCAGGTCCGGCGTAAACGCACAGACAGGATATTCCGACAGAATAATAATAAATAAACGGAACCAGGTCCGGTGTAAAACACACAGACAGGATGTTCCAACAGAATAATAATAAAAACGGAACCAGGTCCGGTGTAAAACACACAGACAGGATGTTCCAACAGAATAATAATAAAAACGGAACCAGGTCCGGTGTAAACACACAGACAGGATGTTCCAACAGAATAATAGAAGAATGTCACCAAGTATAGGGTAGACCACGTATACAGGTTATTCCAACAGAATAATAAGAAATGGAATAACAACAGTTCTCTTCATGAATAAGAAAGAATAACACCCCTTACCTTTTTAAAGAAGAGCTGAAGTAAGGAAGTAGTTTAAGTAGCAGAATACTCTTCTCTCTCTCTCTCTATAGTTTTCTCTCTATAGTTTCTCTCTCTCTCTAGAGTTCAGTGAATTCGTAAGAAATAATGAAGGAATGAGCTGCTATTTATAGAAAAATAGAATGCATAGTAACTAATCCATGAACGGTCCAGATTGATTACTTTAATCTGACGGTCCATATTTAAAGAAAAATCTTTTAAATAAAAATAATATTTTCTATTTATAGAATAACTTTAATAAAGTATTCTGTTTTTATATAAAAGATGTTTTGTTTTATTACGTTATATATACGAATAAAACAAAACGTCATTATCGCTAAATAATTCATATTATTAACTGACAATAATTGAATCAAACTGAGTGACTTCTCACATAAGCATTAATAATCAATACCGTGTGCTACTATGCAACCACACGTATTACTGTACTTTTACTACCGAGTAGTTCAACAGTAACAATGGTAAAACTCCGCCGTTATTTTTAATAAAATATTTTTGTCGTTTTCTCAATCCGACAATAATTCCGTTGTGGGGTCCACCAATGATTGTGTCGTTGTACGAATATTCCCTGTTAAAACGAATATTCCCCGACCAATCGAATATTATATAACAACTTGCGTACTTTGCAAAATTTATAAATATTACCCACAACTATAACATTATATCAAATTAACTCCATAATATTCAAAAATGATATTTATAGAAAATTCATCTTTATTTATAAAAGTTGGGGTCTTACAACCTCCCCTTCTTATGAAATTTCGCCCTCGAAATTAGGGTACGTACCTGGTATGTCGAAGAGGTAAGGATACCTTGATTTCATTTCAGATTCTAACTCCCAAGTCATTTCCTCAACATCGTGGTTTCTCCACAAAACTTTGACTTGAGGTATAACCTTGGAGCGTAGAATATGTTCCTTCTTATCCAAGATTTGAACAGGAACTTCTTCATACGTCAAATCCTCCGCTATTTCGTCCGGTTCTAAACTCAATAATGTGGTTCGGGTCTTCCACATATTTGCGTAACATGGATATGTGAAAAACGTTATGAACACGAGACATACTTGGCGGTAAAGCGAGTCTATAAGCCACAGTTCCTACTCGATCGAGGATTAAAAATGGACCGATGAATCGAGGATTGAGCTTTCCTCTCTTTCCAAATCTCGTAACTCCTTTCCATGGAGCAACACGTAAGAACACATGATCTCCTACATCAAATTCCACGTCCTTTCGATGAAGATCAGCATAACTCTTTTGTCGATCTTGTGAGGTTTTTATACGTTGTCGGATCGTTTGAATCTTTTCTGTAGTCATACGTACCAACTCCGGTCCCAACAACGTTGCTTCACCCACCTCATCCCAGCATACTGGAGAACGACATTTTCTTCCATACAATGCTTCGAATGGAGCCATGCCAATACTTGCTTGATAACTGTTGTTGTAGGAAAACTCCACCAATGGTAAGAACTTGTCCCAACTTCCCTTGAAGTCAAAGACACAGAGTCTTAATAATCTTCTAGAGTTTGAATAGTCCTCTCTGATTGTCCGTCCGTCTGAGGATGATATGCCGAACTAAATCGTAAATCCGTGCCCATAGCTTTTTGTAAACTAACCCAAAATCGTGAAGTGAATCTTGGGTCTCGATCAGAAACTATGGATACTGGCATACCATGCAGTCTTACAATCTCGTTTATGTACATACGAGCAAGACGTTCAAGTGTATAAGTTTCTCGTATCGGTAAGAAATGAGCAGACTTGGTCAATCTATCAACAATGACCCAAATCGCATCAATACCTTGAGAAACCCTAGGAAGACCGGTAACGAAATCCATGGTAATGTGCTCCCACTTCCATTCTGGAATTTCAAGTGGTTGCAATGGACCTTTTGGTACTTGATGCTCCGCTTTGACTCGTTGACAAGTTAGACACCTTGAGATAAACAACGCTATCTCTCTCTTCATATTGCTCCACCAAAATGTATGACGAAGATCATGATACATTTTGGTACTTCCAGGATGGATTGCAAACGGTGTGTTGTGCGCCTCCATCATGATTTCATACTTTAAATCAGGGTTGTTAGGAACACAAAGTCTGGAGTTGACTCGAAGTATTCCTTCTTCATCGATTCTTGCTTCCGGCATAGCACCTTCTTGCACTTTCTTCCTCATACGCATCAGCTCCAGGTCTGTAGCTTGAGCAGCTTTAACTTTATCGATTAAAGTTGGTTCTACTCGTATATTCGCCATCATCACATGGGTCCCTGGAGTCTTTAACTCTATCTCCATCCTTTGCAAGTCACACAAAATGGGCCTTTGCGTTGTTAATATTGCACTTGTACCCGCATATGATCTTCTACTCAATGCGTCAGCTACCACGTTCGCTTTTCCAGGATGGTATTGAATGGTATGATCATAATCTTTCAACAGTTCAAGCCAACGTCGTTGTCGCATGTTGAGTTCCTTTTGAGTGAAGAAATATTTGAGGCTTTTATGATCCGTAAAGATCTCCACTTTCTCCCCATACAAGTAATGCCTCCAAATTTTAAGTGCAAAGACAACAGCTGCCAACTCTAGATCATGAGTAGGATAATTCCTCTCATATTCCTTGAGTTGTCTTGATGCATAGGCTATGACTTTTCCATGTTGCATGAGAACGCATCCCAACCCTTTGCTCGAAGCATCACTGTAGATGACAAATCCCTCCGAGCCAGATGGTATTGTTAGAACAGGTGCTGAAATGAGTCTCCTCTTGAGTTCTTGAAAACTCTGCTCACATTCTTCGCTCCAACCAAACTTTGTATCTTTCCGAGTCAGCTGAGTTAATGGAGTAGCGATTCGAGAAAATCCTTCCACGAATCTCCGATAATAACCAGCTAAACCAAGAAAGCTACGTACCTCGGTCACTGATTTAGGTTGCTCCCAGCTTTGAATAGCTTCAATCTTTGCCGGGTCAACCGATATTCCACGACTTGATACTACGTGCCCAAGGAATGCTACCTCTCCAGCCAGAACTCGCATTTCTTCAACTTGGCATAAAGTTTGTATTCACGAAGCTTTTGGAGTACCAGCCTCAAGTGTTGCTCATGATCTTCACGGCTTTTGGAATAAACAAGGATGTCATCGATAAAGACGACCACAAAGTGATCCAAATATTCCTTGAATACCTGTTCATCATATCCATGAAGGCAGCAGGAGCATTAGTCAATCCAAAGGACATAACTAAGAATTCATAATGCCCATACCGAGTTCTGAAGGCAGTCTTTGGAATATCCTCAGTTCTAACCTTCAGCTGATGATATCCAGAACGAAGATCGATCTTTGAAAAGAATTGTGCTCCTTGCAACTGGTCAAACAGGTCATCAATACGTGGCAATGGGTACCTATTTTTGATGGTGACATGATTCAACTCCCGATAATCAATACAAAGTCGCATACTCCCATCTTTCTTCTTCACGAACAGAACAGGAGCACCCCAAGGAGAAGTACTAGGACGAATAAAACCAATGTCTAACAATTCCTGCAGTTGGTCTTTAACTCCTGAAGTTCAATAGGAGCCATTCGATATGGGGCTTTGGAAATGGGTTTTGTACCGGGTTCAAGGTCGATACAAAATTCAATTTCACGCTCTGGGGGTAGGCCAGGAAGTTCTTCGGGAATACGTCAGGGAATTTATTAACAATAGAAATATCATTCAAAGCTGACGTATTTTTGTTTAGATCTGTGACATGAGCTAAGAAAGCTTGACATCCGTTTTTCAATAAACGAATAGCTTTATGGCTTGAGATGACAGCGATTGATTTTAATGGTTTGGTTGCTTGAATTCGCATAATAGGTCGATTAGGAATATGAAAGCTAACAACCTTACGAAAACAATCAATTTTTGCATGATGAGTAGTTAACCAATCAATCCCTAGAATCACGTCAAATGCAAGTATTTTTAATGAAATCAGATCGACAGGTAATGTGTGGGTACCAACTTGAACCAAACAAGACTTATAACCGTGGATAATGAAGGTTTCTCCCAATGGAGTTTCAACAGCTAAGTCAAAGTCTAATTTCTCCGGAATCAAATTTAATCGATGAGCGCAAGTAGGAGAAATAAAAGAATGGGTAGAACCGGTATCAAATAAAGTATAACTTCGTTAGAGTTTATGATAAGCTTACCCGTGATGACCTCATTCGGGTTCCTTGCTTTCTGGGAGTTCACAACAAACGCTCTCCCTTGCACAACCGGTTTTGACTTTTCTGGGACGGCCTTTGGTGCCTCCATCCTAGCTGAATTTGTCTTCGGTAAACGACAAATCGGGCTAAATGACCTTCTCTTCCACAATTATAACATGCTTTGGACGGCATCGCGCAGTTTGGACTGATGTGCCCCTCCCCTCCGCATTTGAAACATATGATAGGTGGTCGTTCTCCTTCCTTAACGACAGGTGCTGGTGCTGACGTCTTTCCATCATTGTTGAATCTCCTCTTCTTGAAATGTCCATTCTTATTGTTTTGGCCCTGATTACCACCGAAGTGGTTACCATTTCTGGCCTGTTGATTCCCTCCACGCTTGTTGTCACCGCTTCGATGACTGCTCTCACTGGTATTATCATTTTGCCGGCTGCTCTCTTTTGGTTGCGTTGTCTCGTTATCGCGCTCCACCAACTGAGCCCTATTTACAACATCTGAATACAAACACAGTTTATGAGAAACAAGATGTTGACGTATCTCCGGCTTCAAACCTCTTAAAAACATCCGCGTCATTCTTTCTTCATTATCCACCAGTGGGACGCAAACCGGGATAACTCCGCAAATTTTGCCTCGTACTGCGACACGGTCATATTATTCTTTCTGCTCCAATTTGATGAACTCCACCTCCTTCATGTGACGAATACTCTCGGGAAAGTATTTGTCGTTAAACAGCTCTTGGAACTTCTCCCAGACATCTTCAGTGCGGCAGGTTGAGTACGCTTTATCGATTCCCACCAGTAATCTGCCTCTCCTCGCAACATAAAGGCGGCAAAGGGAACCTTTTGCTCCTCGAGCAACCCAAGACATCAAATATCTTGGTGATCTGCTTTATCCATGTTTCAGCTACAAGTGGTTTGGGTTCTCCCTTAAACTCCGGTGGTCCCAGCTCCTTAAACTGTTTAGCGGTGACCGCTGAGAGTTTCCAGTATTTCCACCTACGTTGTGGACAGGAGCCGCTTTCACCTGTTGTTGCATGAATTGCATAAAGCCTCTGAACATTCCATCATTCATCATCTGGTCAGTGTTGTTGTTTGCATGAGGATTGTCACCTTCCTGATGCACATTATCCTGATTATTGATATGTGGTGAATCAACAGTCGCCTGTGCTCCATTGCTATTCTCAACATTCTCAGATGCCATTTTCAGATACTGCCACAAAATAAAAGTTAATTGATATGTCATATATTATCCTTATATTATGACCGACCAATTAAATACCATACAAATAAACTTAGGTAGGTCATACTAGCGAAGGAATTTCCCGTCTCTCCCCTCCTAGTTCTATTCTCACATCTTAGCCAGGGATCATATCCCTAAGCTCTGATACCAACTGTGACGCCCCCAAAATTAGGTATACATCACCCATCTTGGGTCGTCAGATACATAGTACAGAATACAAATACAACTTACTAATACAACTGTCGTGTACAATACGACAAAACATAAACTGTGAGTTTGAATACAAATATTATCTTCTAGAGAGTATTCATACTCAAAAGGAGTCCTCATTACATTTATTAACACACCATTACATAGAATAGTGAGGACTACTAACTAATACTATCATTCGGACCATCACTCCGTTCCCCGACTTGCCCCAGCTACGTTCTCATTTCCTGAAGAGAACAGTGAAAGAAAGGGTGAGCTCAACTAGCCCAGTAAGAAATATTATGACTAAGATAATGCAGAATAAATTATCATTAGCCTTCAACAATGTTAAACTGATAAAATATAATAGACATCAAGTTTAACTGTAGCGGAACAAGCAATCCATTAAAAGAGTCAAGTAGAAAATAAACTCTACTATCTTTTATGATTTAAAAGTTTTTCAACACTGTGATCGCTGGGACTCAGCTTAATAAAATAATCCACATCATCGAATCACCCCTGCACTACGGCCAAGGATATTCGTATATTCATTAATGGTCATGATCATGCCAACAACTGTCCATCAATGCACTACGGGCCAATGAGGACTTTTACCACATCATTTGTAACATTACGGTCATGATTACACCGAATAATCCCTGGTCATAATCATACCAAGTCCATTTATGCACTACAGGCCACAGATGACTTTCAACATAATATAAACATGAGGATGATGACAATGATATAAGAATTCAATAAAACAAGTTCAAGAATTAATTTATCCAAGAATTAACAACGTCCAAATTGTCAACATGATACTGCTTTATGGAGTAAAATTCAAGAATTCTTAGAAGAATATTTTCATGAAAAGATACTGGATGGAACACAATTATCAAGGATATTTCACAAATTTCATGGAGTATAGAAGTCAAAACTTAACCAACTGAGTATAATAAAGAATAGAATAACAAAAGAAATCACCATGCATGCGATAGACCGCACAGACAGGTTATTCCAACAGAATAATAAATAATGGAACCAGGTCCGGCGTAAACGCACAGACAGGATATTCCAACAGAATAATAATAAAAACGGAACCAGATCCGGTGTAAAACACACAGACAGGATGTTCCAACAGAATAATAATAAAAACGGAACCAGGTCCGGTGTAAAACACACAGTCAGGATGTTCCAACAGTATAATAAAAAAAACGGAACCAGGTCCGGTGTAAAACACACAGACAGGATTTTCCAACAGAATAATAATAAAAACGGAACCAGGTCCGGTGTAAAACACACAGACAGGATGTTCCAACAGAATAATAGAAGAATGTCACCAAGTATAGGGTAGACCGCGTATACAGATTATTCCAACAGAATAATAATAAATGGAGTAACAACAGTTCTCTTCATGAATAAGAAAGAATAACACCCCTTACCGTTTTAAAGAAGAGCTGAAGTAAGGAAGTAGTTAAGTAGCAGAATACTCTTCTTCTCTCTCTCTATAGTTTCTCTCTATAGTTTCTCTCTCTAGAGTTCAGTGAATTCGTAAGAAATAATGAAGGAATGAGCTGCTATTTATAGAAAAATAGAATGCATAGTAACTAATCCATGAACGGTCCAGATTGATTACTTTAATCTGACGGTCCATATTTAAAGAAAAATCTTTTAAATAAAATATAATATATTTATTTATAGAATAACTTTAATAAAGTATTTTGTTTTATATAAAAAGATGTTTCTGTTTTATTACGTTAATAATACGAATAAAACAAAACGTCATTATCGCTAAATAATTCATATTATTAACTGACAATAATGGAATCAAACTGAGTGACTTCTCACATAAGCATTAATAATCAATACCGTGTGCTACTATGCAACCACACGTATTACTGTACTTTTACTACCGAGTAGTTCAACAGTAACAATGGTAAAACTTCCGCCGTTATTTTTAATAAAATATTTTTGTCGTTTTCTCAATCCGACAATAATTCCGTTATGGGGTCCACCAATGATTGTGTCGTTTCCTCATGTCAATGATATAAAAATTCAATAAAACAAGTTCAAGAATTAATTTATCCAAGAATTAACAACGTCCAAATTGTCAACATGATACTGCTTTGTGGAGTAAAATTCAAGAATGCTTAGAAGAATATTTTCATGAAAAGATACTGCATGAAAAACAATTATCAAGGATATTCCACAAATTTCATGGAGTATAGAAGTCAAAACTTAACCAACTGAGTATAATAAAGAATAGAATAACAAAAGAAATCACCATGCATGCGATAGACCGCACAGACAGGTTATTCCAACAGAATAATAAATAATGGAACCAGGTCCGGCGTAAACGCACAGACAGGATATTCCGACAGAATAATAATAAAAACGGAACCAGGTCCGGTGTAAAACACACAGACAGGATGTTCCAACAGAATAATAATAAAAACGGAACCAGGTCTGGTGTAAAACACACAGACAAGATGTTCCAACAGAATAATAATAAAAACGGAACCAGGTCCGGTGTAAAACACACAGATAGGATGTTCCAACACAATAATAGAAGAATGTCACCAAGTATAGGGTAGACCGCGTATACAGGTTATTCCAACAGAATAATAATAAATGGAGTAACAACAGTTCTCTTTATGAATAAGAAAGAATAGCACCCCTTACCGTTTTAAAGAAGAGCTGAAGTAAGGAAGTAGTTAAGTAGCAGAATACTCTTCTTCTCTCTCTCTATAGTTTCTCTCTATAGTTTCTCTCTCTAGAGTTCAGTAAATTCGTAAGAAATAATGAAGGAATGAGCTGCTATTTATAGAAAAATAGAATGCATAGTAACTAATCCATGAACGGTCCAGATTGATTACTTTAATCTGACGGTCCATATTTAAAGAAAAATCTTTTAAATAAAATATAATATATTCTATTTATAGAATAACTTTAATAAAGTATTTTGTTTTATATAAAAAGATGTTTCTGTTTTATTACGTTAATAATACGAATAAAACAAAACGTCATTATCGCTAAATAATTCATATTATTAACTGACAATAATGGAATCAAACTGAGTGACTTCTCACATAAGCATTAATAATCAATACTGTGTGCTACTATGCAACCACATGTATTACTGTACTTTTACTACCGAGTAGTTCAACAGTAACAATGGTAAAACTTCCGCCGTTATTTTTAATAAAATATTTTTGTCGTTTTCTCAATCCGACAATAATTCCGTTATGGGGTCCACCAATGATTGTGTCGTTTCATCATGTCAATGATATAAAAATTCAATAAAACAAGTTCAAGAATTAATTTATCCAAGAATTAACAACGTCCAAATTGTCAACATGATACTGCTTTGTGGAGTAAAATTCAAGAATGCTTAGAAGAATATTTTCATGAAAAGATACTGGATGAAACACAATTATCAAGGATATTCTACAAATTTCATGGAGTATAGAAGTCAAAACTTAACCAACTGAGTATAATAAAGAATAGAATAACAAAAGAAATCACCATGCATGCGATAGACCGCACAGACAGGTTATTCCAACAGAATAATAAATAATGGAACCAGGTCTGGCGTAAACGCGCAGACAGGATATTCCGACAGAATAATAATAAAAACGGAACCAGGTCCGGTGTAAAACACACAGACAGGATGTTCCAACGGAATAATAATAAAAACGGAACCAGGTCTGGTGTAAAACACACAGACAAGATGTTCCAACAGAATAATAATAAAAACGGAACTAGGTCCGGTGTAAAACACACAGACAGGATGTTCCAACAGAATAATAATAAAAACGGAACCAGGTCCGGTGTAAAACACACAGACAGGATGTTCCAACAGAATAATAGAAGAATGTCACCAAGTATAGGGTAGACCGCGTATACAGGTTATTCCAACAGAATAATAATAAATGGAGTAACAACAGTTCTCTTTATGAATAAGAAAGAATAGCACCCCTTACCGTTTTAAAGAAGAGCTGAAGTAAGGAAGTAGTTAAGTAGCAGAATACCCTTCTTCTCACTCTCTATAGTTTCTCTCTATAGTTTCTCTCTCTAGAGTTCAGTAAATTCGTAAGAAATAATGAAGGAATGAGCTGCTATTTATAGAAAAATAGAATGCATAGTAACTAATCCATGAACGGTCCAGATTGATTACTTTAATCTGACGGTCCATATTTAAAGAAAAATCTTTTAAATAAAATATAATATATTCTATTTATAGAATAACTTTAATAAAGTATTTTGTTTTATATAAAAAGATGTTTCTGTTTTATTACGTTAATAATACGAATAAAACAAAACGTCATTATCGCTAAATAATTCATATTATTAACTGACAATAATGGAATCAAACTGAGTGACTTCTCACATAAGCATTAATAATCAATACCGTGTGCTACTATGCAACCACATGTATTACTGTACTTTTACTACCGAGTAGTTCAACAGTAACAATGGTAAAACTTCCGCCGTTATTTTTAATAAAATATTTTTGTCGTTTTCTCAATCCGACAATAATTCCGTTATGGGGTCCACCAATGATTGTGTCGTTTCATCATGTCAATGATATAAAAATTCAATAAAACAAGTTCAAGAATTAATTTATCCAAGAATTAACAACGTCCAAATTGTCAACATGATACTGCTTTGTGGAGTAAAATTCAAGAATGCTTAGAAGAATATTTTCATGAAAAGATACTGGATGAAACACAATTATCAAGGATATTCTACAAATTTCATGGAGTATAGAAGTCAAAACTTAACCAACTGAGTATAATAAAGAATAGAATAACAAAAGAAATCACCATGCATGCGATAGACCGCACAGACAGGTTATTCCAACAGAATAATAAATAATAGAATCAGGTCCGGCGTAAACGCACAGACAGGATATTCCGACAGAATAATAATAAAAACAGAACCAGGTCCGGTGTAAAACACACAGACAGGATGTTCCAACAGAATAATAATAAAAACGAAACCAGGTCTGGTGTAAAACACACAGACAAGATGTTCCAACAGAATAATAATAAAAACGGAACTAGGTCTGGTGTAAAACACACAGACAGGATGTTCCAACAGAATAATAATAAAAACGGAACCAGGTCCGGTGTAAAACACACAGACAGGATGTTCCAACAGAATAATAGAAGAATGTCACCAAGTATAGGGTAGACCGCGTATACAGGTTATTCCAACAGAATAATAATAAATGGAGTAACAACAGTTCTCTTCATGAATAAGAAAGAATAACACCCCTTACCGTTTTAAAGAAGAGCTGAAGTAAGGAAGTAGTTAAGTAGCAGAATACTCTTCTTCTCTCTCTCTATAGTTTCTCTCTATAGTTTCTCTCTCTAGAGTTCAGTAAATTCGTAAGAAATAATGAAGGAATGAGCTGCTATTTATAGAAAAATAGAATGCATAGTAACTAATCCATGAACGGTCCAGATTGATTACTTTAATCTGACGGTCCATATTTAAAGAAAAATCTTTTAAATAAAATATAATATATTCTATTTATAGAATAACTTTAATAAAGTATTTTGTTTTATATAAAAAGATGTTTCTGTTTTATTACGTTAATAATACGAATAAAACAAAACGTCATTATCGCTAAATAATTCATATTATTAACTGACAATAATGGAATCAAACTGAGTGACTTCTCACATAAGCATTAATAATCAATACCGTGTGCTACTATGCAACCACACGTATTACTGTACTTTTACTACCGAGTAGTTCAACAGTAACAATGGTAAAACTTCCGCCGTTATTTTTAATAAAATATTTTTGTCGTTTTCTCAATCCGACAATAATTCCGTTGTGGGGTCCACCAATGATTGTGTCGTTGTACGAATATTCCCTGTTAAAACGAATATTTTCCGACCAATCGAATATTATATAACAACTTGCGTACTTTGCAAAATTTATAAATATTACCCACAACTATAACATTATATCAAATTAACTCCATAATATTCAAAAATGATATTTATAAAAAATTCATCTTTATTTATAAAAGTTGGGGTCTTACACATACTGTGAGTTTAAATACAAATATATACCAAATGTGACTCATGTCCCAATCATAGACAGCACCTCACAATGATACCTTACATAAAGGTATAGTCAAAAACTGTTTTAGAAATTAGAATATTTAGAAAGTGCTCAAGGAAACCTTCGGACATGGGAGGCCATGCATCTAGGTTATGATAGATATCATATGGCCACAGAATTATCCTTGGTTGACCCAATAGACCCCAAAGAAAAATGAGAAGTTTACTATCATATTCTTTCCAATAGTGAGTCTTCTCTAGACATATCATTATCTCTACTGTCTCTAATTAAAAATTATACTTCAAACAAACACCAAGATTATATAGGTAGTGCTCGTAAAGATACTCAGCAAGTGGATGAGCACAACCCTGTCTTATGATGACACGAGGTTGTATGTCATTAGACATCTTGTATGATAGTGACAAAACACCCTTCTAACGTTGGGTTCGCCTCACCTATTTTCTTTACCAAATATAACTACTAAATGATGACCACCGTTCTATTCCCTTGTTACCCCCGCTCGACCCAGCTACACTCTTATTACCTGAAAGGAATTGTAAAACAAAAGGGTGAGCACAACTAGCCCAGTAAAGAATATCATGACTAAAGATAAATAAGTTATCAATAGCCTTCAACAGAATTAAATCAGAGATTTAGAACATATGGTAGATGATAAAAATTTCAACCATAGTTGCAGCGGAACGAGCAATCCATTAGAAGAGTCAAATAGACTATAAAGTCTATTATCTTTTCCATGTTAAAATCAACAATTCTGGTCCACAATCATATGAATAACTCATAATCATAGTCGTAGTTCTACATTCCTCTTCTCATTCAGGACGAAGATAATTTTCATCACCTATCTTTACCTGAAACATCAAAGATCATGGTTACACCAAATCACATTTCCTGTTCATAATCATACTAATAACTTCATCTTTGCACTACGGCCACAGATATTCATTTGTATCACCAGTTGGTCATGTTCATCTCAACACCTTTTCATCTTTGCACTGCTGGCCAAAGATATTCAACAACATGTCATCTTTGCACTACGGGCCAAAGATATTTGTGACGCCCCCAAAATAGGTATACAACACCCATTCTGAGTCGCCAAATACATGGTACAGAAAGCAAACTACAACTTTAATAATACAATTGTCGTGCAAAATACGACAACACATACTGTGAGTTTAAATACAAATATTGTCTTCTAGACAATATCCACACTCAAATAAGTCCTCATTACAATTATTCAAACACTATTTTACAGAAATAGTGAGGACTGCTAAAACATCTTTCTAGAACCATCACTCCATACCCCGACTAGATCCTGCTATGTTCTCACCTCCTGAGAAGAAAAATGGAACAAAAAGGAAAAGGGTGAGCTCAACTAGCCCAGTAAAGAATATTATGACTAAGATAATATACAACAAATTATCATTAGTCTTCAACAGGGAAAAATCTGATAGAATATATAATCGACAACAAGTTTTAGATCAACAACTGCAGCGGAAACATCAAACCATTAGAAGAGTCAAGTAGAGAAAGAATTCTACTATCTTCTAAGATTTAAAAGTCCATCATCAATATTTTATCCCTGTAACATCAATTAATAATCATCTTTATCCAAATATTCATCTTTGCACTACAGGCCAAAGATATTCATTTGTATCACCTGTCAGTCATGTTCATCTCAACACCTGTTCATCTTTGCACTACAGGCCAAAGATATTCATCAAGTAATCATACATCTTTGCACTACAGGCCAAAGATATTCAGTAATATCATCATTTAGGACTGAGGATGATGAAAAATATCTTAAAGAGAACGAATCCAGTGAGACAGAAGGACAAATATTAGGGATTCGTATAACAGTTTATCCAAGATCAATAATACTTCATAATAATCAATTGTGAAGCAGAATTCAAAAATAAAGATCAAAACATGGATACAATCAAAGATAGTAACCATAATAGACATCTTGGACAAAAAGAGAAAATTTTATTTTTCGGTGAATAGTGCCGTATTCGTGAATAGTACCGTATACGTGAATAGTGCCGTATACGTGAATAGTAACCCCGACACAAAAAGTTCCAAATTTGATAAAAACTCATATCAATATTTCAGCATAATGATATTGAAAAAAATAATATCATTTAAGAAGAAAATAATATCCCTTACCTCAAAATATCAGTACTTCTGGTCGGAATACCGGTATAAGGCTGAAAGAAACTTGCTCTGATGAATAGAAACTCTCAAAGTATCTAAATACTCACAAAATACACTCAATAATCTAGAGAGAGAAAGAGAGAAAACTTGTTTCTGGTGTGATTTTCAATTCTAACTTAGCCCTCTATTTATAGGAAAATTTTAGTAGGTTTGACCTGCAACCTGATGGCTTTACCTGCTACTATTCCCACCCACCACATTTGAAATATAATTCAGCACATTTCTTCACCAACCACAAGTGGGGCCCACCAATTCTAGAATTTTCCATCAAAATGATAAACTCCGAAAATTCAACAATTTCTGAACCAGTCATCTTGTAAAATTCATAATAAATCATACGTTCATTTTTAACGGTTCAAAATTTGTGGACATATACTCAACTTATATATGTATAACATATCCAAAAATTACCACGATCCAACGGTCGGATTAAAAATTATAACCCCCGCAAAATATCTCAAAAACCCTGATTTTTAATACCTCCATTCCGACAAAAATACTGATAAAAACCTCAACATTAACTCCTTCATTTTTAACCACAAAAATATATCCCTCATTTATATCCACATAAAATAAATATTTCCTTATCATATGAATCAATAATTAATTATTCACAAATAATATTACAGAATCACATTTATGACAACCAGGCCGTTCCCAGGAAAGAGGGGGCTTTCCAATAAGGATTTCTCCTTACTGGCGCGCAATTAGATGACCAAACCTCTCCTTAGACAGAACTTTCTAGACATTGCCAATAATGTTATCTAATAATATTATTCAAATAATATGAATTATTGATCTGATAATGGAAAATACTGTGCAGCAACAATTATTGAAACAACAATAATATAAAATATCAACGCAGCAATTATTGAATCAATAAAATAAAATATTGAATAATAACTACTGTAACAATTATTGAGTAGTGCCTTCTTACGTAAGAATCAATAATTGGTGCAATACCGTGTGCTACTGTATTTTAACCACCGGGTATTCCAACAGTATTAACGGTAACAACTACGCCGTTATTTATAAACAACTTATACTTGTCGTTTTCTTCATCCAATCGCTTTCCGTTATGGGCCCACACAAGGCTGCGCCGTCGTACGAATATTCCCCGACAGCAAGAATATTCCACGACCAAACGAATATTCCCCGACAAAATGAATATTTTATAACCACTTGCTTATTTTGCAAAATTTGCACATTTCACCCATAACCAAAGTATTATATCAAATTAACCCCTTATTATTCACAATAATATTTAGAGAAAATTTGATTTTATTCATTAATAAGTTGGGGTCTTACAACCTCCCCTCCTTATGAAATTTCGTCCTCGAAATTGACGTACGTACCTGATGTTTCAAAAAGGTGAGGATACCTCGCTTTCATTTCTGATTCCAACTCCCAGGTCATTTCTTCAATAGCATGGTTTCTCCACAAAACCTTAACTTGTGGTATAACCTTCGTGCGTAGGACATGCTCTTTCCTATCCAAGATCTTAACAGGTACCTCCTCGTACGTTAAATCTTCAGCTATCTCGTCTGGTTCTAACTCAATAATGTGGTTCGGGTCTTTAACATATTTACGAAGCATAGATATGTGAAAAATATTATGAACACGAGACATGCTTGGAGGTAATGCGAGTCTATATGCCACATTTCCTATTCGCTCAAGAATCTCAAATGGACCAACAAATCTTGGATTGAGCTTTCCTCTCTTCCCAAATCTTGTAACTCCCTTCCATGGTGCAACACGTAACAATACATGATCCCCAATATTAAATTCCACGTCCTTCCGATGAAGATCCGCATAACTCTTTTGTCGATCCTGTGCCGTTTGTATACGTTGTCGAATCGTTTGGATCTTCTCTGTAGTAATGCGTACCAACTCTGGTCCCAACAATGTTGCTTCACCCACCTCGTCCCAGCATACTGGAGAACGACATTTTCTTCCATACAACGCCTCGAATGGAGCCACACCTATGCTCGCCTGATAACTGTTGTTGTAGGAGAATTCCACCAATGGTAGGTACTTATCCCAACTCCCTTTGAGATCTAGGACACAAAGTCTTAATAGATCTTCAAGAGTTTGAATAGTCCTCTCTGATTGTCCGTCCGTTTGAGGATGGTATGCCGAACTGAATCGTAAATCCGTGCCCATAGCTTTCTGCAAGCTAACCCAAAATCGTGAAGTGAATCTTGGGTCACGATCCGAAACTATGGATACTGGCATGCCATGCAATCTCACAATCTCGTTCACGTACATACTAGCAAGACGTTCAAGGGAATAAGTCTCACGTATCGGCAAGAAATGAGCGGACTTGGTTAATCTATCAACAATAACCCAAATCGCATCTATGCCTTGAGAAACCTTGGGAAGACCCGTAACAAAATCCATAGTAATGTGTTCCCACTTCCATTTCGGAATCTCAAGTGGTTGCAATGGACCCTTTGGTACTTGATGCTCCGCTTTTACACGTTGACAAGTTAAACATCTCGAGATAAACTCCGCGATCTCTCTTTTCATATTGCTCCACCAAAATGTATGTCGAAGATCGTGATACATTTTGGTACTCCCAGGATGGATTGCAAACGGTGTGTTGTGTGCCTCCATCATTATTCTATGCTTCAAGTCAAAATCGTTAGGAACACAAAGTCTGGAGTTGACTCGAAGTATTCCTTCTTCATCGATTCTTGCTTCTGGAATAGCACCTTCTTGCACTTTCTTCTTCATACGCATCAGCTCTATGTCCGTAGCTTGAGCAGCTTTAACTTTATCGATTAAAGTCGGTTCTACTCGTATATTTGATATCATCATGTGGGTACTTGGAGCCTTCATCTCTATCTCCATCCTTTGCAAGTCATACAAAATGGGCCTTTGTGTTAACAACATTGCACTCGTACCCGCATATGATCTTCTACTCAATGCGTCAGCTACTACGTTTGCTTTTCCAGGATGATATTGGATGGTATGATCGTAATCTTTCAACAGCTCAAGCCAACGTCGTTGCCGCATGTTGAGTTCCTTTTGGGTGAAGAAATATTTGAGGCTTTTATGATCTGTATAGATCTCCACTTTCTCCCCATACAGGTAGTGTCTCCAGATCTTCAACGCAAAAACGACTGCTGCCAACTCCAAATCATGAGTAGGATAATTCCTCTCATATTCTTTGAGTTGTCGTGAGGCATAGGCTATGACTTTCCCATGTTGCATGAGAACACATCCTAACCCTTTGCCTGAAGCATCGCTGTAGATAACAAATCCATCCGAACCAGATGGTATTGTCAGAACAGGTGCCGAAATGAGTCTCCTCTTGAGTTCTTGGAAACTCTTCTCGCATTCCTCACTCCATACGAATTTTGTATCTTTCCGAGTCAGCTGAGTTAACGGAGTAGCGATTCGAGAAAATCCTTCCACAAATCTCCGATAATAACCAGCTAAGCCCAGAAAGCTACGTACTTCGGTTACCGACTTCGGTTGCTCCCAACTTTGTATGGCTTCAATCTTCGCCGGGTCGACAGATACTCCATGTTTTGACACCACGTGCCCAAGGAATGCTACTTCCTCAAGCCAGAACTCGCATTTCTTCAGTTTGGCATATAGCTTATTTTCACGAAGCCTTTGCAGTACCAGCTTCAAATGGCGCTCATGATCTTCACGGCTTTTGGAATAGATGAGGATGTCATCAATAAAGACAACAACGAACTGATCCAAATATTCTTTGAATACACGGTTCATCATATCCATGAAGGCAGCAGGAGCATTAGTCAATCCAAAAGACATTACTAAGAATTCATAATGCCCGTACCGAGTTCTGAAGGCAGTCTTTGGAATATCCTCAGTTTTAATCTTCAGCTGATGATATCCAGAACGAAGGTCGATCTTTGAAAAGAATTGTGTTCCTTGTAACTGGTCGAACAGGTCATCAATGCGAGGTAGCGGATACCTATTCTTGATAGTGACATGATTCAATTCTCGATAGTCGATACAAAGTCGCATACTCCCGTCTTTCTTCTTTACGAATAAAACAGGAGCACCCCAAGGAGACGTACTAGGACGAATAAAACCGATGTCCAACAACTCCTGTAGTTGGACTTTTAACTCCTGAAGTTCAATAGGAGCCATTCGATATGGAGTTTTAGAAATGGGCTTTGTACCGGGTTCAAGGTCAATAAAGAATTCAACTTCACGTTCTGGGGGTAGACCAGGAAGTTCTTCAGGAAATACATCGGGAAATTCTCTAACAATAGAAATATTATTCAAATCTGACTTGTCTTTGTTCAAATCCATAACATGGGCTAAGAAAGCTTGACATCCGTTTTTCAATAAACGAATAGCTTTGTGGCTTGATATGACAGTGACTGATTTTAGTGGTTTAGTAGTTTGAATTCGTATGACAGGTTGGTTAGGAATATGAAAACTAACAACCTTACGAAAACAATCAATTTTAGCATGATGAGTGGTTAACCAATCAATTCCTAAAATCACATCAAAAGCAAGTATCTTTAAAGAGATAAGATCAACAGGTAATGTGATAGTGCCAACTTGGATCATGCAAGATTTATAAACTGTAGATGTAACGAAGGTTTCACCCAACGGAGTTTCAACAGATAAGTTAAAGTCCAATTTCTCCGGAGTCAAGTTTAAACGTTGAGCACAAGCAGGAGAGATAAAAGAATGGGTAGAACCGGTATCTAGTAAAGTATAAACTTCGCAAGAATTCAAGATTAGCTTACCCGTGATCACCTCGTTCGGGTTTCTCGCGTTTTGGCCAGTCACGACAAACGCCCTTCCAGGAACCGCTGATTTTGACTTATCCGGGACAACTTTTGGAGTCACCATCCCCGCTGAACTTGGTTTTGCTACAGAACACTCTCGAGCTATATGACCCTCCTTTCCACAGTTATAACATACCTTGGATTGTTGTGGGCAGTTTGGGCTGATATGTCCCTCTTTCCCACATTTGTAACATACGACCGGTGGTCGTTCTCCTCCCCTAGAAACAGTTGATGTTTGTGCTGACGTCTTCACGTTATCATTGTTGTACCTTCTCTTCTTGAAATCTCCTCCTGACTCGCTCCTTCTATTATCACGACCACGATTACCACCAGAGTGGTTACCGCTTTTGTCCGAATGTTTTCCTCCCTGCTGGTTTTCATTGCTTCGATGACTGCCGCCACCGGTATGACCCTGGTTGTGGTCCCTCGGTTGCACATACTCATTATCTCGCTCTAATAATTGAGCCCTGTTTACAACATCTGAATATAAAGAAAATTTATGAGAGATAAGATATTGCCGAATCTCGGGTTTTAAACCTCTCAGAAACATCCTTGTCATTCGTTCCTCATTTTCGACCAAATGAGGTGCAAACCTGGATAACTCTGCAAACTTCGCCTCGTACTGGGACACCGTCATGTTGTTTTGTTCCAGTCTGATAAACTCCACCTCCTTCATATGACGAATACTTTCAGGAAAGTACTTGTCATTGAACAGTTTTTGAAATGTTTCCCAGGATATGTTGAGTGCGTCAGGCTGGGTACGCTTCACAGACTCCCACCAGTAGTCTGCCTCACCGCGGAACATAAAGTGGCGAATGGAACCTTCTGTTCCTCCGTGCATCCCAAGACATCGAATATCTTGGTAATTTGCTTGACCCACGTTTCCGCCATGATCGGATCCGGCTTTCCCTTAAATTCTGGTGGTCCCAATTCTTTGAACTGCTTAGCTGTGACAAACCGCGCGTTATTATCATTTCCACCCGTATTCTGCACACGAGTCTCCCTCGTCTGATTTTGCATGAACTGCAAAAAGCTCCTAAACATTCCATCATTCATCGTTTGCTCGGTAACGTTGTTTACAGGAGGAATATTGCCTTCCTGTTGCACGTTCCCCTGGGTGGTGATCAAAGGTGTCTCCACGGTCTGATTTACTCCATTATTAACGTTCTCAGCTGCCATTCTTAAATACTGCCATAAAACAAGGGTTAATAGTCATGTCATATATTATCCCTATACTCTGACCGACCAAATAAACACCAAATAAACTTAGTCAGGTCATACTAACGAAGGAATTTCCCGTCTCTCCCCTCCTAGTTCTTGTCTCACATCTCAGCCAGGGATCATATCCCTAAGCTCTGATACCAACTGTGACGCCCCCAAAATAGGTATACAACACCCATTCTGAGTCGCCAAATACATGGTACAGAAAGCAAACTACAACTTCAATAATACAATTGTCGTGCAAAATACGACAACACATACTGTGAGTTTAAATACAAATATTGTCTTCTAGACAATATCCACACTCAAATAAGTCCTCATTACAATTATTCAAACACTATTTTACAGAAATAGTGAGGACTGCTAAAACATCTTTCTAGAACCATCACTCCATACCCCGACTAGATCCTGCTATGTTCTCACCTCCTGAGAAGAAAAATGGAACAAAAAGGAAAAGGGTGAGCTCAACTAGCCCAGTAAAGAATATTATGACTAAGATAATATACAACAAATTATCGTTAGTCTTCAACAGGGAAAAATCTGATAGAATATAATCGACAACAAGTTTTAGATCAACAACTGCAGCGGAAACAGCAAACCATTAGAAGAGTCAAGTAGAGAAAGAATTCTACTATCTTCTAAGATTTAAAAGTCCATCATCAATATTTTATCCCTGTAACATCAATTAATAATCATCTTTATCCAAATATTCATCTTTGCACTACAGGCCAAAGATATTCATTTGTATCACCTGTCAGTCATGTTCATCTCAACACCTGTTCATCTTTGCACTACAGGCCAAAGATATTCATCAAGTAATCATACATCTTTGCACTACAGGCCAAAGATATTCAGTAATATCATCATTTAGGACTGAGGATGATGAAAAATATCTTAAAGAGAACGAATCCAGTGAGACAGAAGGACAAATATTAGGGATTCGTATAACAGTTTATCCAAGATCAATAATACTTCATAATAATCAATTGTGAAGCAGAATTCAAAAATAAAGATCAAAACATGGATACAATCAAAGATAGTAACCATAATAGACATCTTGGACAAAAAGAGAAAATTTTATTTTTCGGTGAATAGTGCCGTATTCGTGAATAGTACCGTATACGTGAATAGTGCCGTATACGTGAATAGTAACCCCGACACAAAAAGTTCCAAATTTGATAAAAACTCATATCAATATTTCAGCATAATGATATTGAAAAAAATAATATCATTTAAGAAGAAAATAATATCCCTTACCTCAAGATATCAGTACTTCTGGTCGGAATACCGGTATAAGGCTGAAAGAAACTTGCTCTGATGAATAGAAACTCTCAAAGTATCTAAATACTCACAAAATACACTCAATAATCTAGAGAGAGAAAGAGAGAAAACTTGTTTCTGGTGTGATTTTCAATTCTAACTTAGCCCTCTATTTATAGGAAAATTTTAGTAGGCTTGACCTGCAACCTGATGGCTTTACCTGCTACTATTCCCACCCACCACATTTGAAATATAATTCAGCACATTTCTTCACCAACCACAAGTGGGGCCCACCAATTCTAGAATTTTCCATCAAAATGATAAACTCCGAAAATTCAACAATTTCTGAACCAGTCATCTTGTAAAATTCATAATAAATCATACGTTCATTTTTAACGGTTCAAAATTTGTGGGCATATACTCAACTTATATATGTATAACATATCCAAAAATTACCACGATCCAACGGTCGGATTAAAAATTATAACCCCCGCAAAATATCTCAAAAACCCTGATTTTTAATACCTCCATTCCGACAAAAATACGGATAAAAACCTCAACATTAACTCCTTCATTTTTAACCACAAAAATATATCCCTCATTTATATCCACATAAAATAAATATTTCCTTATCATGTGAATCAATAATTAATTATTCACAAATAATATTACAGAATCACATTTATGACAACCAGGCCGTTCCCAGGAAAGAGGGGGCTTTTCAATAAGGATTTCTCCTTACTGGCGCGCAATTAGATGACCAAACCTCTCCTTAGACAGAACTTTCTAGACATTGTCAATAATGTTATCTAATAATATTATTCAAATAATATGAATTATTGATCTGATAATGGAAAATACTGTGCAGCAACAATTATTGAAACAACAATAATATAAAATATCAACGCAGCAATTATTGAATCAATAAAATAAAATATTGAATAATAACTACTGTAACAATTATTGAGTAGTGCCTTCTTACGTAAGAATCAATAATTGGTGCAATACCGTGTGCTACTGTAATTTAACCACCGGGTATTCCAACAGTATTAACGGTAACAACTACGCCGTTATTTATAAACAACTTATACTTGTCGTTTTCTTCATCCAATCGCTTTCCGTTATGGGCCCACACAAGGCTCCGCCGTCGTACGAATATTCCCCGACAGCAAGAATATTCCACGACCAAACGAATATTCCCCGACAAAATAAATATTTTATAACCACTTGCTTATTTTGCAAAATTTGCACATTTCACCCATAACCAAAGTATTATATCAAATTAACCCCTTATTATTCACAATAATATTTAGAGAAAATTTGATTTTATTCATTAATAAGTTGGGGTCTTACAATATTCATCAACAATTCATCTTTGCACTACTGGCCAAAGATATTCATCAACAATTCATCTTTGCACTACTGGCCAAAGATATTCAACAACAGTTCATATTTGCACTACAGGCCAAATATATTCATCAACAGTTCATATTTGCACTATAGGCCAGATATATTAATATCTCAAAGAAATATATAATCATTTCAGAATTTATATAAACAATAATTATAACCATGTTGATCAATTCACCTTTGCACTTAAGCTAAAAATATTCAATTATAAATTCAATGGTCATGATCATACCAGTCAACAATTCAACTTTGCACTACTGGCCAAAGGGAACCCATAGTCATGATCATACCAAAAATATACACATCTTTACACTCAAGTCAAAGATAAATATCATCATTAGGGTTATAAAAATGTTATATATGATAATAAAATCAATATAATCAATATATAAAATTAATCTCAAGAGTAATATTCATAAATCAGCTATAATTTGGTCAGAAAAAGAAACCAATTTTGTCGTGAATAGTAACTCGTGAATAGTAACTCATGAATAGTAACTCGTGAATAGTAACTCGTGAATAGTTAACCCGACACAAAAATGTAGAAATTCCACAATAAAATACATACCAATATTTCGGTATAATGATATTGAAAGAATAATATTTCTTAAGCTTATAAATAATTTATTTTAATTGTTTACACTTTACTAAATAATGCATTTAATCATCTTAAAATGCCAAACTCATAAGATTTCATTACCAATAACCAAAACTCTCATCAAAAATCTGCATATACCTCATATAGGATTCTCAAGCCATAAAATCCTATTTTTTAATTTTCTTACTTCACATAACATATTTAATTCATTTACTCATAACTATTCCTATTTCATGAAAAAATTAAATCAGTTCCAAAAATATTTCTTTTCTGAGATTTAGCAGAATATAGTCCCATATTAAAGATATATTTTTCTCAGAATTTTTTAAAACTCATTTACTATTTTTTATATGGCAAAAACCGCCGAATATTTAGACATTTATCAAAAATTATACTTCTATCCAAAAATTCCAAAATTTACAGAGTATACTTCTATCATATATATGTACTCCCAATAACAATTTCACCAATTTTGGAGTTAACCACAAGGAGTTATAAGCAGTTACTTTTAAAATAGTCTTTTCCCGTAAAATTCATAACTCTTAATCTATACATCCAAAAATCACCATTTTTGGACACAATCAATAAAACTCTTCAAAATATCATTTCAAATTTTTCTAAAATTTTCTGAAGGTCAAAAAAATTACGAAATTGAAAAATATAATAACCCTTAAAATCCCTTACTATCCCTTACCTCAAAAGAACAACACTTCTAACTGGATATCGGATATGACGCTGAAGGAAACTTGCACTGATGAATAGTAACTCACCAAGTATCTAAATACTCACGAAATACACTCAATAATCTAGAGAGAGAAAGAGAGAAAACCCTTTTCTGGTGTGATTTTCAATTCTAACTTAGCCCTCTATTTATAGGAAAATGTTAGCACGCCCAAGCAGACTTAACCTGCAACTTGATGGTTTTACCTGCTACTATTTCCACCCACCACATTTGAATAAAAATCTCAGCACATTTTCACCAACCAAAAGTGGGGCCCACCAATTCTAGAATTTTCCACCAAAATGACAAATTCTGCAACTTCTATAATTTCTGAACTAGTCATCTCGTAAAATTTATAACAAATCATACGTTCATTTTTAACGGTTCAAAATTTGTGGACATATACTCAACTTATATATGAATAACATATCCAAAAATTACCACGATCTAACGGTCGGATTAAAAATTATAACCCCCGCAATATTTCTCAAAAACCCTGATTTGATTTTTAATACCTCCATTCCAATAAAAATACGGATAAAACACCTCAACATTAACTCCTTCATTTTTAACCACAATAAATATATCCAACATTTATATCCACATAAAATAAATATTTTCTTATCATATGAATCAATAATTAATTATTCACAAATAATATTACAGAATCACATTTATGACAACCAGGCCGTTCCCAAGAAAGAGGGGACTTTCCAATAAGGATTTATCCTTACTGGCGCGTAATTAGATAACCAAACCTCTCCTTAGATATAACATTCTAGACATTGCCAATAATGCTATCTAATAATATTATTCAAATAATATGAGTTATTGATCTGATAATGGGAAATATTGTGCAGTGACAATTATTGAAACAACAATAATATAAAATATCAACGCAGCAATTATTGAATCAATAAAATAAAATATTGAACAGTAATTACTGTAACAATTATTGAGTAGTGTCTTCCCATGTAAGAATCAATAATTAAAAAAATACTGTGCAATACCGTGTGCTACTGTACAACTATGCGTATTACTGTATTTTAACCACCGGGTATTTCAACATTGTTAACGGTAACAACTACGCCGTTATTTATAAAAACTCAATTTTGTCATTTTCTTCATCCGACAGTTATTCTGTTATGGGGCCCACAAATGTCTGCGCCGTCGTACGAATATTCTCTGACAGAAAGAATATTCCACGACCAAACGAATATTCCCCGACAACAATGAATATTTTATAACCACTTGTGTATTTTGAAAAAACAATTCATATATCACCCTTAACTTTAACATTTATCAATTTAACCATTTACTGAATAGTAATTATAAGAAAAATTGAATACTTTTATTTCATAAAATTCGGGGTCTTACATATACACTTGAACGTCTTGCTCGTATATACATAAACGAGATTGTAAGACTGCATGGTATGCCAGAATTCGTAGTTTCTGATCGAGACCCAAGATTCACTTCACGATTTTGGGTTAGTTTACAAAAAGCTATGGGCACGGATTTACGATTTAGTTCGGCATATCATCCTCAGACGGACGGACAATCAGAGAGGACTATTCAAACTCTAAAAGATTTATTAAGACTCTGTGTCCTTGACTTCAAGGGAAGTTGGGACAAGTTCTTACCATTGGTGGAGTTTTCCTACAATAACAGTTATTAAGCAAGTATTGGCATGGCTCCATTCGAAGCATTGTATGGAAGAAAATATCGTTCTCCAGTATGCTGGGATGAGGTGGGTAAAGCAATGTTGTTGGGACTGGAGTTGGTGCGTATGACTACAGAAAAGATTCAAGCGATCCGACAACGTATAAAAACCTCACAAGATCGACAAAAGAGTTATGCTGATCTTCATCGAAATGACGTGGAATTTGATATAAGAGATCATGTGTTCTTACGTGTTGCTCCATGGAAAGGAGTTACGAGATTTGGAAAGAGAAGAAAGCACAATCCTCGATTCATCGGTCCATTTTTAATCCTCGATCGAGTAGGAATTGTGGCTTATAGACTCGCTTTACCGCCAAGTATGTCTCGTGTTCATAACGTTTTTCACATATCCATGTTACGTAAATATGTGGAAGACCCGAATCACATTATTGAGTTAGAACCGGACGAAATAGCAGAGTATTTGACGTATGAAGAAGTTCATGTTCAAATCTTAGATAAGAAGGAACATATTCTACGCTCCAAGGTTATACCTCAAGTCAAAGTTTTGTGGAGAAATCACGATGTTGAGGAAATGACTTGAGAGTTAGAATCTGAAATGAAGTCAAGGTATCCTTACTTCTTCGACATACCAGGTACGTACCCTAATTTCGAGGGCAAAATTTCATAAGAAGGAGAGGTTGTTAGACCCCAACTTTTATAAATAATTATGAATTTTCTATAAATATCATTTTTGAATGTTATGGAGTTAATTTGATATAATGTTATAGTTGTGGGTAATATTTATAAATTTTGCAATGTACGCAAGTTGTTATATAATATTCGATTGGTCGGGAAATATTCGTTTTAACAGAGAATATTCATACAACAGCACAATCATTGGCGGACCCCACAACAGAATTATTGTCGGATTGAGAAAATGACAAAAATATTTTATTAAAAATAACGGCGGAAGTTTTACCATTGATACTATTGAACTACTCAGTAGTAAAAGTACAGTAACACGTGTGGTTGCATAATAGCACACGGTATTGATTATTAATGCTTATGTGAGAAGTCACTCAGTTTGATTCAATTATTATCAGTTAATAATATGAATTATTTAGCGATAATGAAGTTTTGTTTTATTCGTATTATTAACGTAATAAAACAGAAACATCTTTTTATAAAAAATATAATACTTTATTAAAGTTATTCTATAAATAGAATATATTATATTTTATTTAAAAGATTTTTCTTTAAATATGGACCGTCAGATTAAAGTAATCAATCTGGACCGTTCATGGATTAGTTACTATGCATTCTATTTTTCTATAAATAGCAGCTCATTCCTTCATTATTTCTTGTGAATTCACTAAACTCTAGAGAGGGAAACTATAGAGAGAGAGAAGAAAAGTATTCTGCTACTTAACTACTTCCTTATTTCAGTTCTTCTTTAAAACGGTAAAGGGTGTTATTCTTTCTTATTCATGAAGAGAACTTTTGTTATTCCATTTCTTATTATTCTGTTGGAATAACCTGTATACGCGGTCTACCCTATACTTGGTGACATTCTTCTATTATTCTGTTAGAGCATCTTGTCTGTGTATTTTACACCGGACCTGGTTCTATTTTTATTATTATTCTGTTAGAACATCATATCTGTGTGTTTTACACC
Source organism: Panax notoginseng (assembly GCA_016801055.1). Lineage (NCBI taxonomy): Eukaryota > Viridiplantae > Streptophyta > Magnoliopsida > Apiales > Araliaceae > Panax > Panax notoginseng. Next base: position 37,639,151 of record CM029016.1, on the reverse strand, counting down.
GGACCTGGTTCCGTCTTGTTATTATTCTGTTGGAACATCATGTCTGTGTGTTTTACACCGGACCTGGTTCCATTATTTATTATTCTGTCGAAATATCCTGTCTGTGCGTTTACGCCGGACCTGGTTCCATTATTTATTATTCTGTTAGAATAACTTGTCTGTGCAGTCTATCGCATGCCGTGTGATTTCTTTTGTTATTTCATTCTTTATTATACTCAGTTGGTTAAGTTTTAACTTTTATACTCCATGAAATTAGTAGAATATCCTTGATAATTGCGTTTCATCCAGTATCTTTTCATGAAAATATTATTCTAAGCATTCTTAAATTTTACTCCACAAAGCAGTATCATGTTGACAATTTGGACGTTGTTAATTCTTGGATAAATTAATTCTTGAACTTGTTTTATTGAATTCTTATATCATTGTCATCATCCTCATGTTTATAAAATGTTGAAAGTCATCTGTGGCCTGTAGGGCAGATGGACTTGGTATGATTATGACCAGGGATTATTCGGTATAATCATGACCGTAATATTACAAATGATGTGATAAAAGTCCTCATTGGCCCGTAGTGCATTGATGGACAGTTGTTGGCATGATCATGACCATTAATGAATACACAAATATTCTTGGCCCGTAGTGCATGGATAATTGTAGTCGTGATACTAAAGAATATCCTTGACCGTAGTGCAGGGGGTGATTCGATGATGTGGATTATTTTGTTAAGCTGAGTCCCAGCGATAACAGTGTTGAAAAACCTTTTAAATCATAGAAGATAGTAGATTTTATTCTCTACTTGACTCTTTTAATGGATTGCTTGTTCCGCTGCAGTTAAACTTGATCTTCGTTATATTTTATCAGTTTAACACTGTTGAAGGCTAATGATAATTTATTCTGCATTATCTTAGTCATAATATTTCTTACTGAGCTAGTTGAGCTCACCCTTTCTTTCACTGTTCTCTTCAGGAAATGAGAATATAGCTGGGACGAGTCGGGGAACGGAGTGATGGACCAGATGATAGTATTAGTAGTCCTCACTATTCTGTTAAATAGTGTGACAATAATTGTAATGAGGACTCCTTTTGAGTTTGTATAGTCTCTAGTAGACAATAATTGTATTCAAACTCACAGTTATGTTTTGTCGTATTGTACACGACAGTTGTATTAGTAAGTTGTATTTGTATTCTGTACCATGTATCTGACGACCCAAGATGGGTGATGTATACCTAATTTTGGGGGCGTCAAACTTTTAATCATCTTTTTGAAAACAGAAAAATATAATTAAGGGAGAGGGAAAATCTTAACTACTTCTCTTGAGGTTGTCACTATTTAACTTATTAAAAATTTATTAAAATCTCCCTTTTTCAGTCATATATTTTCTCCATTTTCTCTTCAAAATTTATCTTCTCTCTCCCACATTCCTTATAAACCCCTAATTTCTCTCCAATAATTTTTAACTGCACACACACACACACACACACACACACACATATATATGACACATTTTCTTGATGAATTGATGGTTAAATTGAAACACTGTCATGATTTTTAAGTTTTAGGTTTGACTATTAATTTTATGTTAATTTTTTATCTTTATGAGAAGTTTGTTTTCACTTTTGTTCGAGTTTATTTAACCTTTATGTGAAATTTGTTTCCTTATTTATGTCAAATTTGATTGATTCTCCTTTTTGTATGAGTTTATTTATTCCTTTAATGTGAAGTTTGTTTACTCATTTATGTGAGTTTGATTTATTGATTATTATAAATTTCGTATAATTGTTTTCTCATTTATGTATGTTTTGATTGATTATTATAATTTCTGAAAGTGAAAAGATTTTTAATTTAAACAATTCGTATTAAAATGGATTTGGTTTCTCATTGTTACAGTTTATTGATGTGAGTTAAGACATTAATTTAATTAGAATATTCAAGATTAATATACATAGAATTAAAACACGTGATGTTTTAAGAATTTACTTCATTTAATTATTAAGATATTCAGTTCAACATAATATAGATATATTCGATTAAATTTTGAGAAGATAATTATTGAATAATTATATTTTTATTAGAGTAATTAATCGAACCATATAGTAAAATTTTATTCACTGAAATATATTGATAATAAATTTAATGTAGGTTAAAGTTATTAGGACTCTATGAAGATAGTTAGTGTTTATTAAATTTTTATTTAGGTAAATAATAAAATTATAGAGTAGGATTAATTGCATTGTCAATTTAATTAAAGAATTTAGTTGGAACGCCAATCTATATAGAATTTTGAAATTTGAGCTTTAATGAATTTTAATTTATTTGTAACACTAATTTAGTAAAAAAAAATCTACTATAAAATTAAAAGAACAAACTTGATTTTGGTTTCACTTAAATTTTGGTTATGCATTTTCCTATTATATAAGTATCCTAATTAAATTATAATTTGTTAACACTTTAAATCTTAACATATCACACAATTTAATTATATACTTAATTCTGCATCTTCCTTATTAGATTAGTTTAAACTGAACTAAAATTCATTCACACTTACGATATTAAAATAGTACGTGTTTTAATTATATTAATTTTAACTATGATTTTTTTGTTGCTAAATTAGTGTCGTAACTAAATTAAATTTCATTCGAACTTGAAATTTTATCAAATTAGATCATTTGCTCATAACAATATTACCTATGAATTTAGTTGAATAATTATGGATATCCTATTAATTAGTCTCAGATAGAACAAAACTAAAATTCAATTAAACTTGAACCTAAAGTTTAATAATTAAATCTATTATCATATAAAATCGCTCACATACTGTTTATATATACTCGTATATATATTTTGATATCAACATTATTGAGCAAATCATTTGGGTCATTCATAGCGTTATCCCAGACCGAAACTAAATAAAAATACTCTGTGGGTAGGTAAATGTCAATTCACATAATAAAAAGTACATATGTTGTCACTATGCTATCATACTAATTAAGTTTAGTGATAACTTTATTCAATTGGTTGGTAATTAAGTGATCGTAAATCGTATAATAAAACAAAAAGAGATAAAAGTAACACAATATTTAATGTGAAAATTTTTAAAGCGAAAAATTAGGTATTAAATTCTGAATTTCTAGTATATCAATATAAGGAGTTTTCAACAACTCTCTCAAATTTTTAAAATTAAAGGTTCACAATATCACAACATAACTTTTTGCACATATTAAAAGTTACAAAACTCTCACCTACAATACAATTTTTTTGTATGAAATATAAAAACGGTAAAAACTCTCTCACTCACGCAAACACAAAACCTACTTACACATCATCTCAACTCTTTAGATTAGATGCTACATAACTTTTGGTTGTATTACACTTCAACAACTAAACATAAGACTTTATTTATAAAGTATCTATAAATCTCGTATTTCTATTGAAAGTAAGACACTTCTAAAATAATACTCTTGCTAAAAATAAGATTTTTTTTCTCATAATAGGACTCCGACATATATAAATATCATATTCAAAGTAAAACACATTTTTTTTCATAATAATAATTCTTTTTTTGAATATGATTCGAAGAGTAACCCAAATAAAAATAATAGCATATTACTATACTGTAACGTGGGACAAGCTTAGCCTTGGGGTGGCATCGCTTCCATCTATAAATACAGAAGGGATATTGAGAGAGTATTGAAGCCATGGAATCACCTAATTTTGCTTTATTTGCACTTTTTTCGCTCCTCTTGGTAAGTAAGTTCTAAAAATTTATAACATACCTTTGCTTTATGATATATGTTTTACAAATGATGATAATTTTACACTTATGGATTTTTAAATAAACAGATTGGAAGCACTATTGATGCAAGAACTGATCCAGATGCGTACTGGAAAAGTGTTACTAACGCTGAGGCAATTCCAGAGGCAATTCAAAGCCTTATAAACAAGGGTTATTTAGAATCTCCTTTCTCCATCAAGAAAGCTAGCAATGCTGAAGAGAAGCATTTGACCGGAGCCCATGAATCAGAAAATTTACGCTTATTCCCTTACGCTGACCACAAGGATAAACCAGCCCATGAATCAGAAAATTTACGCTTTTTCCCCTACGCTGACCACAAGGATAAACCAGCCCATGAATCAGAAAATTTACCAACCCATGAATCAGAAATTTTACACTTTTTTGTCTACGCTGATCACAAGGATAAACCAGCCCATAAATCAGAAAATTTACGGTTTTTCCCTTACGCTGACCACAAGGATAAACCATCGCATGAATCAGAAAATTTATTAGCCCATGAATCAGAAAATTTACGCATTTTTCTCTACGCTGATCACAAGGATAAACCAGCCCATAAATCAGAAAATTTACGCTTTCTTCCCTACGCTGATCACAAGGATAAACCAGCCCATAAATCAGAAAATTTACGCTTTATTCCCTACGCTGAAGATTAGTCGAAAAATAACGTTCAGCTAAAAACCCTGAATCAGAAAGGCTTATTGTCTAAGCATATATATTCCATGTGTGATGAATCTAGTTTGAATGCAGGCGAGTCATTGGAGTCCAGATGCTACAAAATAATAACGACTGGCGTGATACAATTAGGCCTATGGTTGTGATTGTAATCTAAATTAAAAGTGATTTGTGTCTGTAATGTGTCTTAATATGTATTTTGTGATTGTGATGATAAAAACTATCAGTTTGTTGTTTCTCTACCTAGAGGCTAGATGATTAGCCAATATACGTGCATAATTATTGAGAAATAATTAGTCTGTTATTCTTTGGGACTAACAACAGTAAAATAGACCTATAAAGGAGAAAGGGTGTTTAAACACATGAACTTGGGTCAATTATCACGTAGTAGTTTGTGAACTTGGGTCAATTATCACGTAGTAATAATATAAACTTACATATTATTACTTCCTTTTGGAATTGATAATCCACATGCAGTAATACCATATGAATGGGTAAAATTGTTGGAATATAGACAGAAATAAAAAAACAGAGTAATAAGAGATAAGAATAAAAAACAGAACAATAAGAGAAATCTTATGCTGAAAAATAATGCTTGTTGCTTCATATTTATTTCTGAACGGAACATGCCTTTTATAGGCTTAATTACAATGATAATTGAACTAATAGCTCAACTAAAGAGAGAAAAATCTGGAACAGATAACAACCTAAAGGATCGTCATGATCTTATTGAAAAACAAAAAACAAACTTTGACTAAAAACAAGGAACAGATAATGACCAAGTCAATATCAGTAAACAAATTTGAATCAAATCTCAACACTCCCCCTTGATTCAAAATTGCTTACACCAAGTTGATCTCAAAAGTAATCATGTTTAGCTTGAGAAAGTGCCTCCGTGAAAATATTTGCAATCTGCTCGTCTGTTTTGCAAAACTTAAGATCTATTTGTCCATTAGCTACCACCTCTCGAATGAAATGATGGCGTATGTCTATGTTCTTGTGCTTGGATCTTCCGTGATAGACTGGATTTTTGGTCATTGTTATTGCTGCCTTATTATCGCAAAGAATTTCAGTAGCTCCTTCCTGCTCTTGTGAAAGATCCGCTAACAGTCTTCTTAACCATAATGCTTGACACGCTGAAGAAGCAGCCGCTACATATTCGGCTTCCGAAGATGATAATGCAGTTGTTGCTTTTTTTTGAGCTCCAAGTGATTGCGCCCGACCCAAGATTAAAAATACTTCCCGAAGTACTCCTTCGATCATCCAAAGAACCTGCCCAATCACTGTCAGTAAATCCACATAATTTAAAAATGCTAACTTATGAATACCAAATTCCATAATCCATTGTTCCCGCAACATAACGTAATATCCTTTTAGCTGATCCCAAATGATGCTTCGTTGGACTATGCATAAACCTTGAGACCACGCCAACATAGAAAACAATGTCGGGTCGACTATGTGTCAAAAAAATCAAACCACCAACTAAACTCCTGAAGTATTTACCATCATCATTAGTTGTTCCATCTTCATCTTGAAGCTTTTCATTCGTGTTCATAGGAGTGGTTGCAACCTTACAATTAAGCATATGAAACCTCTTCAAAAGATCTGATGCATATTTCCTTTGTGACAAAAAAATTCCATTCGTTCCTTGCTTCACTTCCATACAGAGAAAATAGTGCAGCTTTCCTAAATCTGTCATTTCAAACTTCCTCATCATACATAATTTAAATTCTCTAAGAAGAGAACTTGAAGAACCTGTATAAATCATGTCATCGACATATATAAATGCAAACTACCAGAAAATCATGGTTCCCATTCCTCTTCAAATAAAGAGTATGTTCATTTTCACTTCTAACAAATCCATTCTCTCGAAAAAAAATGAATCAATTTTAGTGTACCATGCTCGCGGAGCCTGTTTAAGTCCATATAGGGCTTTCTTCAATTTGTACACTTTCTCCTCCTTTCCATTGACAATAAATCCTTCAGGCTGTGTGACATACACCTCTTCTTTCAAGTCACCATTAAGGAAAGCTGACTTAACATCAAACTGATAAACATTCCATTTAAATTGAGCAGCCAAAGCTAACGTAATTCTCACAGTTTCAAATCGAACGACAGGAGAAAACGTTTCGGTAAAATCAATACCTTCTAGTTGTGAATACCCCTTTGCTACTAGTCACGCCTTGTACTTTTGTATACTTTCATCAGCATGAAACTTTGTTTTGAAAATCCACATTAATACAATAGCACTTTTACCTTCTGGAAGATCTCGTAATTCCCAAGTTCCATTCTTCTCTATTGCCATCATCTCTTCTTTCATTGCTTTATTCCATTCTTCATTTTTGATAGCTTCTTCAAAAGTTGTAGGATCTTAAGCAAAAAAAAAAGAAGCAAAGGTACATTCATAGATTTCAGCCAAAGATCTGAAATTTTGTGGTGGAGTCTGTTCTGAAGATTCTTCTGAAGTAGATGAAGCAGTGGAGTTGACTGGGGTGAAGTTGCTGAGCTTTCTTGTACTTCACATGTAGGACCTGTACTTTCTGCTAGAACTTGAATTTGTGCAATTTCGTTGTTCACCTCCCAATTCCATTCACCAGCTTCGTCAAATATTACATTTCTGCTAATAATCACTTTGCCACCAACAGGGTTATATAATCGAAATGCTTTTGATTGAGCACAATAACCAATAAAAATACATTTGAGGAACTTCTCATCAAGCTTACCACGTTCTTGGGAAGGCAACAGAGTATAAGCAACGCAACCAAAGATTTTAAGTTGGCTTACCTAAGGCTTTATACTCTTCCAAGCTTCATAAGGTGTTTGATGCAATACAACCCTTGTGGGAGAAATATTGAACAAGTACACCGCAGTAGTGATTGCTTCTGCCCAGAAATCATTTGGAAGTCTCTTTGCCTTTAATAAGCTTCTAGCCTTCTCCACCACAGTACGATTCTTTCGTTCGGCTACACCATTTTGCTCCGGGGTATATGGTGCCGTTAAATCCCTGCGAATTCCATTTTCTTCACAAAAAGTGTTAAATTTGTGAGATAAAAATTCACCACCCCTATCTGTGTGGAGGACCTTGATACACTTTCCACTTTGTTTCTCAACAAAAGCCTTGAACTTGATAAAGCATTCAAAAGATTCTGACTTGTTTTTCACAAAATACACCCAACTCATTCGACTATAATCATTAGTAAATAGCAGAAAATGTGACGCCCCCAAAACAGGTGTACATCACCCATTCTGAGTCGCCAAAATATGGTACAGAAATAACTACAACTTTATTAATACAATTGTCGTGCAAAATACGGCAACACATAAACTGTGAGTTTAAATACAAATATTGTCTTCTAGACAATATCCACACTCAAATAAGTCCTCATTACAATTATTGATACACTATTTATAAAATAGTGATGACTACTATAACAACTACTTTGGAACATCACTCCACACCCTGACTACTTCCCGCTATATTCTCGCCTCCTGAGAAGAAAAATGGAACAAAAAAGAAAAAGGGTGAGCTCAACTAGCCCAGTAAAGAATATTATGACTAAGATAATATAGAACAAATTATCGTTAGTCCTTAACAGGGAAAAATCTGATAGAATATAATAGACAACAAATTTTAGATCAACAACTGCAGCGGAAATAACAATCCATTAGAAGAGTTAAGTAGAGAATGAATTCTACTATCTTCTAAGATTTAAAAGTTCATCATCAATATTTTATCCCTGCAACATCAATCAATATACATCTTGAATCAAATATTCATCTTTGCACTACAAGCCAAAGATATTCATTTATATCACCAGTTGGTCATGTTCATCTAAACACCTGTTCATCTTTGCACTACGTGCCAAAGATATTCATCAGTTAATCATTCATCTTTGTACAATAGGCCAAAGATATTCAATAATATCATCATTTATGACTGAGGATGATGAAAAATATTTTAAAGAAAACGAATCAAGTGAGACAAAATAACAAATATTAGGGATTCGTACTTCGGTTTATCCATGTTCAAAAACACCCCATAATATACCATAGTGGAATAAAATTCAAGAATAAAGATCAAAACATGGATACAATCAAAAATAATAACAAAAATAGACATCTGGGACAAAGAAGAGAAAATTTTATTTTTTTGTGAGTAGTGTCGTATTCGTGAATAGTGCCGTATATGTAAATAGTACCGTATACGTGAATAGTAACCCCGACACAAAAACAAAAGAATTTTACAAGAAAAATCTTACCAATATTCTGGCATAATGATATTGAAGAAAATAATATCATTTTTTTAAAAATAACATCCCTTACCTCAAAAAGACAGTACTTCTGACTGGAATACTGGATATAGTGCTGAAGGAACTTGCACCGTATAGCAACACTCAAAGTATCAAAATACTCACAAGAATACGCTCGATAATATAGAGAGAGAAAACTTCAGTTCCTGGTGTGATTTTCAATTCTAACCTAAGCACCTTATTTATAGGAAAATGCTTAGAACACCAAAGTAGAAAATTTAATAAAATGTTAATATATTTATTTTATTTTCCTACGCACACCTTGCCATCTGATTTCAGCAACTAACACATGCAAATGGGTCCCACCAACACACCAAACATGTTTTAAATAATTTTTGTAACAAAATTAATTCAGACCCAATATTTCGGAACTTCAATAATTCATAATAAATAGCTCTTTTATCAGAAAACTTCGAATCTTATGTCCATTCCATAGGAAATTCAATTCTCTTCAGCTTTGTAAGTTTAAGTTTTTCCAAATTTCAAGCAGAAATTGACCGAAATCCACATACGGACGATTTTACAGGCTATAATCAAATTTTAGTCAAAAATGGGGTCCATCAACACACAAAATATGTGTTAAACATTTTTTGTAACAAAAATACTCTTCCTCCTCATTTATTCATATATCACACATTCATTGTAAAAATATCACCATTATTATATTATTATAATATAATAATATATTAAATAAATTATTTTATCAGAAAAAATAAAATATCAATTTTCAACAGTTGTCACTTTTCTTAAAATTCCTCCATTTATATCCACATAAGTAAATATTTTTCTTATCATATAAATCAATAATTCATTATTCATAAACAATATTATAGAATCACAATACTGACAACCAGGCCATTCCGAGGAAAGAGGGGGCTTTACAATAAGAATTTCTCCTTACTAGCGCGCAATTAGGTGACCAAACCTCTCCTTAGACAGAACTTTCTAGATATTGTCAATAATGTTATTTAATAATATTATTAATATAATATGAATTATTGATCTGATAATAAAAAATACTGTGCAGTGACAATTATTGAAATAACAATAATATAAAATATCAACGTAGCAATTATTGAATTAATAAAATAAAATATTGAACAGTAATTATCGTAACAATTATTGAGTAGTGCCTTCTTACGTAAGAATCAATAATTAGTGCAATACCGTGTGCTACTGTGCAATACCGCGTATTACTGTATTTTAACCACCGGGTATTCTAACAGTATTAACGATAATAACTACGCCATTATTTATAAAAACTTATACTTGTCATTTTCTTCATCCAATTGCTTCCCGTTATGGGGCTCACACAAGGCTGCGCCGTCGTACGAATATTTTCTGACAGTAAGAATATTCCACGACCAAACGAATATTCCCCGACAACAAGAATATTTTATAACCACTTGCTTATTTAAGATATTTGCGCATTTTACCCATAACTTACCACATTAATCAAATCAACCCTTACTATTTCAAAATAATAAATAGAGAAAATTTAATTTCATTTATAAAAAGTTGGGGTCTTACAACCTCCCCTCCTTATGAAATTTCGTCCTCGAAATTGACGTACGTACCTGGTATTTCGAAAAGGTGAGGGTACCTCGCTTTCATTTCTGTTTCCAACTCCCAAGTCATTTCCTCAATAGCATGGTTCCTCCACAAAATCTTAACTTGTGGTATAACATTGGTGCGTAGGATATGCTCCTTCCTATCCAAGATCTTGACAGGTACCTCCTCGTACTTTAAGTCTTCGGCTATCTCGTTTAGTTCTAACTCAATAATATGGTTTGGGTCTTTCACATATTTACGAAGCACATATATGTGAAAAACATTATGAGCACGAGACATGCTTGGAGGTAACGCAAGTCTATAGGCCACATTTCCTATTCGGTCAAGAATCAAAAATGGACCAATAAATCGTGGATTGGGCTTTCCTCTCTTCCCAAATCTTGTAACTCTCTTCCATAGAGCAACACGTAATAATGCATGATCCCCAATATTAAATTCCACGTCCTTTCGATGAAGATCCGCATAACTCTTTTGTCGATCCTGTGCCGTTTGTATACGTTGTCGGATCATTTGAATCTTTTCTGTAGTTATACATACCAACTCTGGTCCCAACAATGTTACATCTCCCACCTCATCTCAACATACTTGATGGACTCCACGGCACGCTTGCGTAAGGTGGTCGTCGCCCCGATCGTTTCTAGCAAAGTTATAGGATGGATTGCTTGCAACACCTTAACCCCTCACCTATATGTAGACGGTAATCTTGGTACAATTGCTCACGTTCAGAAATCTGCGTTGAATGGACACCAACGACATCTTGACCCCTTGCTTATATTGAAGCGGTAATCTTAGTACAATCGACGATTGATGCGGTAGAAGACGCCACACACAACTATGAATTGTTGTATGATAAGTCAAATTGAATCTCAAAGAAATAACTAAGAAAAATACTTGGGAATTCTTCAAAGAACAAAAAGTAGAGAATAACCTCACAAATCTATTGAATAATGAATAATGTGTTTGATTACATAACTTGGACCCTAATTTATACTACTCCAAACGATCCAAATCCTAATAACAATAGGAACAAATTATTCGAATCCTAATAGGAATAACAATCCAAGTTAAAATTGGAATTGAAATTTTAACTAAATAAAAATTCTAATTATAATAGTAAAAAAAAACTAATTAAAATCCTTGTCGCGTTTGGACTTTTGTTGCCGCGTGAAGCCACTGAAATCCTTCCACCAATTGGACATTACCGAAATAAGGAAAGTGAAATAATTGTTGCTGCACCACTTTCCAATTTGCAAAAGTAATGTGATGATTCTTAATTGTTGCTGCACCAATTTCCAATTTGCAAAAGTAATATGATAATTGTTACTGCATGTAGGCCCACATGCATATTGTCTAATATGGTAATATTGAAAAGTCTTTGCTGAATAATATTTAATTCGTGGGCTTTACTAGAATGATCAGAATTGGGCTTGTATCAAATTGACCCAAATTTGTGTCTCATCATTCTCTTTGAATTTTCTTGCATTATCTTCAGCCCAAACATTTTGGATCAATCCATTGAGATCGTGTTTGAACCTCTTAATTCTAGCCTTGCTTGATCCCCATGTTCCTTTAGTCTTATTTGAGTCCACGTATGCCATGTCCTCATCAATACTGGAGAGCAACACTTTCGTCCATACAATGCTTCAAATGGAGCCACACCTATACTTGCCTGATAACTATTATTGTAGGAGAATTCCACCAATGGTAAGTACTTATCCCAACTCCCTTTGAAGTCTAGGATACAGAGTCTTAATAGATCTTCAAGAGTTTGAATAGTTCTCTCTGATTGTCCTTTCGTTTGAGGATGGTATGCCAAACTGAATAGTAAATCCGTGCCCATAGCTTTCTGCAAGCTAACCCAAAATTGTGAAGTGAATCTTGGGTCACGATCCGAAACTATGGATACTGGCATGCCATGCAACCTCACAATCTCATTAACGTACATAAGAGCAAGACTTTCAAGGGAATAAGTCTCCCGTATCGGCAAGAAATGAGTAGACTTGGTTAATCTATCAATAATAACCAAAATCGCATCTATGCCTTGAGAAACCTTGGGAAGACCTGTAACGAAATCCATGGTAACACGTTCCCACTTACATTTTGGAATCTCAAGTGGTTGCAATGGACCCTTTGGCACTTGATGCTCCGCCTTTACACGTTGACAAGTTAAACACCTCGAGATAAACTTCGCGATCTCTCTCTTCATATTGTTCCACCAAAATGTATGTCAAAGATCACGATACATTTTAGTACTTCCAAGATGAATTGTAAACAGTGTGTTGTGTGCCTCCATCATGATTCTATGTTTCAAGTCAGAATCGTTAGGAACGCAAAGTCTGGAGTTGACTCGAAGTATTCCTTCTTCATCGATTCTTGCTTCTGGGATAACACCTTCTTGTACTTCCTTCTTCATACGCATCAGCTCCGGATCGGTGGCTTGAGCAACTTTAACTTTATCAATTAAAGTTGGTTCTATGCGTACACTTGACATCATCGCATGAGTCCCCGGAGTCTTAAAATCTATCTTCATCTTTTGTAAATCACAAAAAATGGGCCTTTGTGTTGACAATATCGCACTCGTTCTCGCATATGATCTTCTACTCAATGCGTCAGCTACCACGTTCATTTTTCCAGGATGGTATTGAATGGCATGGTCATAATCTTTCAATAGCTCGAGCCAACGTCGTTGCCGCATATTGAGTTCCTTTTGGGTGAAAAAATATTTGAGGCTTTTATGGTCTGAATATATCTCCACTTTCTCCCCATATAGATAGTGCCTCTAGATCTTTAACGCGAAAACGACTGCTGCCAACTCTAGATCATGAGTAGGATAATTTCTCTCATATTCTTTGAGTTGTCGCGAGGCGTAGGCTATGACATTCTCATGTTGCATGAGAACACATCCTAACCTTTTGCCCGAAGCATCACTGTAGATAACAAATCCATCAGAACCAGATGGTATTGTCAGAACATGTGCCGAAATAAGTCTCCTCTTAAGCTCTTGAAAACTCTTTTCGCATTCCTCGCTCCATACGAATTTTGTATCTTGCCGATTCAGTTGAGTTAACGGAGTAGCGATTTGAGAAAATCCTTCCACGAATCTCCGATAATAACCAGCTAAGCCCAGAAAGCTACGTACTTCGGTCACCGACTTTGGTTGCTCCCAAGTTTATATTGCTTCAATCTTCGCTGGGTCAACAAAGATTCCATGTTTTGACACCACGTGCTCAAGGAATGCTACTTCCTCAAGCCAAAATTCACATTTCTTCAGCTTGGCATATAACTTATTTTCACGAAGCCTTTGAAGTACCAGCTTCAAATGGTGCTCATGATCTTCACGACTTTAGGAATAGATAAGGATGTCATCAACAAAGACAACAATAAACTGATCCAAATAGTCCTTGAATACACGGTTCATCATATCCATGAAAGCCGCATGAGCATTAGTCAGTCCAAAAGACATGACTAGGAATTCATAATGCCCATACCGAGTTCTAAAAGCAGTCTTCGGAATATCCTCAATTTTAATCTTCAGCTGATGATATCCAGAACGAAGATCGATCTTTGAAAAGAATTGTGCTCCTTGCAACTAGTCAAACAGGTTATCAATACGAGGTAGCGGATACCTATTCTTGATGGTGACATGGTTCAATTCCCAGTAGTCAATACAAAGTCGCATACTCCCGTCTTTTTTCTTTACGAATAAAATAGGAGCACCCCAAGGAGATGTACTAGGAAGAATAAAATCGATGTCCAACAACTCTTGTAGTTGGACCTTTAACTCCTGAAGTTCAATAGAAGCCATTCGATATGGGGTTTTAGAAATGGGCTTCACGTTTTGGGGGTAGACCGGGAAGTTCTTCAGGAAATACGTCAGGAAATTCACTAACAACAGAAATATTATTCAAATCTAACGTGTTTTTGTTCAAGTCCATGACATGGGCTAAGAAAGCTTGACATCCATTTTTTAATAAACGAATGGCTTTATGGCTTGATATGACACTGATTAACTTTAATGGTTTGGTTGCTTGAATTCGGATAACAGGTTGGTTAGGAATATGAAAAACTAACAACCTTACGAAAACAATCAATTTTGGTATGATGAGTAGTTAACCAATCAATCCCTAAAATCACATCAAAAGCAAGTATCTTTAAAAGAGATAAGATCAACAGGTAATGTGATGGTGCCAACTTGGATCAAACAAGATTTATAAATAGTAGATGTAATAAAAGTTTCTCCTAACGGAGTCTCAACAGATAAGTCAGAGTCTAATTTCTCCGGAGTCAAGTTCAAACGTTGAGCACAAGTAGGAGAGATAAAAGAATGGGTAGAACCAGTGTTTAGTAAGATTTAAACTTCGCAAGAATTTATGATCAGCTTACCCGTGATCACCTCGTTTGGGTTCCTCGCATTTTGGCCAGTCACGACAAACGCTCTTCCAGGAACCGCTGACATTACCTTGTCTGGGACAGCCTTTTGAGTCACCATCCCCGCTGGACTTGGTTTCGCTACAGTACAATTTCGAGCGATATGTCATTCCTTTCCATAATTATAACATACCTTGAACTGTTGTGGACAGTTTGGGCTGATGTGTCCCTCTTTTTCACATTTATAGCATACAACCGATGGTCGTTCTCCTCCCTTAAAAATAGTTGATGCTGGTACTGACGTCTTCACATTGTCATTGTTGAATCTCCTCTTTTTAAAACTTCCACTTGACTCGCCTCTCCTATTATCATGACCACGATTACCACCAGAGTGGTTACCGCCTTTGTCTATATTTTTTCCTCCCCGTTGGCTATCATTGCTCCGATGACTGCTGTCACCAGTATGACCCTGGTTGTGGTCCATCGGTTGAACATACTCATTATCTCGCTCTAATAATTGAGCCATGTTTACAACATCTGAATATAAAGAAAATTTATGAGAGATAAGATATTGCCGAATCTCGAGTTTTAGACCTCTCAGAAACATCCGTGTCATTCATTCCTCATTCTCTACCAAATTAGGTGCAAACCTGGATAACTCTACGAACTTCGCCTCGTACTGGGACACCGTCATGTTATTTTGTTCCAGTATGATAAACTCTACCTCCTTCATATGACGAATACTTTCAGGAATGTACTTATCATTGAATAGTTTTTGAAACGTTTCTCAAGACATGTTGAGTGCGGCAGACTGGGTACGCTTCACAGATTTCCACCAGTAATCTACCTCACCACGGAACATAAAGGTGGCGAATGGAACCTTCTGTTCCTCCGTGCATCCCAAGACATTGAATATCTTGGTAATTTGCTTGACCCACGTTTTCGCCTTAATCGGATCCGGCTTTCTCCAGAATTCTGGTGGTCCCAACTCTTTGAACTGCTTGGCCGTGACAAACCGCGCGTTGCTATCATTTCCACCTGTATTTTGTACACGAGTCTCCCTCGTCTGATTTTGCATGAACTGCAAAAAACTTCTAAACATCCCATCGTTCATCATCTGCTCAGTGGTGTTGTTTACAAGAGGAACGTTGTCTTCCTATTGCACGTTCTCCTGATTGATGAGTAAAGGTGTCTCCACGGTCTCATTTACTCCACTGTTAACATTCTCGGTTTCCATTCTCAAATACTGCCACAAAACAATGGTTAATTAAAGAAATTAACATACCACATAATACTCCTATATTATGACCGACCAATAAATAAGCTTAGGTAAGACACACTAGCAAAGGATTTACTCGTCTCTCCCTTCCTAGTTCTATTTCCTGATCTCCGCCAGAGACCATATCTCTATGCTCTGATACCAACTGTGACGCCCCCAAAACAGGTATACATCACCCATTCTGAGTCGCCAAAACATGGTACAGAAACAACTATAACTTTATTAATACAATTGTTGTGCAAAATACGACAACACATAACCTGTGAGTTTAAATACAAATATTATCTTCTAGACAATATCCACACTCAAATAAGTCCCATTACAATTATTGATACACTATTTACAAAATAGTGAGGACTACTTCCCGCTATATTCTCGCCTCCTGAGAAGAAAAATAGAACAAAAAGGAAACACGATGAACTCAACTAGCCCAGTAAAGAATATTATGACTAAGATAATATAGAACAAATTATTGTTAGTCCTTAATAGGGAAAAATCTGATAGAATATAATAGACAACAAATTTTAGATCAACAACTGCAGCGGAAACAACAATCCATTAGAAGAGTTAAGTAGAGAATGAATTCTACTATCTTTTAAGATTTAAAAGTTCATCATCAATATTTTATCCCTGTAACATCAATAAATATACATCTTGAATCAAATATTCATCTTTGCATTACACGCCAAAGATATTCATTTGTATCACTAGTTGGTTATGTTCATCTAAACACCTGTTCATCTTTGCACTATGGGTCAAAGATATTCATCAGTTTATCATTTATCTTTGTACTACAGGCCAATGATATTCAATAATATCATCATTTAGGACTGAGGATGATGAAAAATATTTTAAAGAAAACGAATCCAATGAGACAAAAGAACAAATATTAGGGATTCGTACTTCGGTTTATCCATGTTCAAAAACACCTCATAATATACCATAGTAGAGTAAAATTCAAGAATAAAGATCAAAACATGGATACAATCAAAGATAATAACAAAAATAGACATCTGGGACAAAGAAGAGAAAATTTTATTTTTTGGTGAATAGTGTCGTATTCGTGAATAGTGTCATATACGTGAATAGTGCCGTATACGTGAATAGTAATCCCGACACAAAAAGACAAGAATTTCACAAGAAAAATCTTACCAATATTCCGGCATAATGATATTGAAGGAAATAATATCATTTTTTTTAAAATAACATCCCTTACCTCAAAAAGATAGTACTTCTGACTAGAATACTGGATATAGTGCTGAAGGAACTTACACCGTATAGCAACACTCAAAGTATCCAAATACTCACAAGAATACGCTCAATAATATAGAGAGAGAAAACTTCAGTTTCTGGTGTGATTTTCAATTCTAACCTAAGCACCTTATTTATCGGAAAATGCTTAGAACACCAAAGTAGAAAATTTAATAAAATGTTAATATATTTATTTTATTTTCCTACGCACACCTTGCCATCTGAATTCAGCAACTAACACATATAAGTGGGTCCCACCAACACACAAAATATGTTTTAAACAATTTTTGTAACAAAATCAATTCATACCTAATATTCCGGAACTTCGATAATTCATAATAAATAGCTCTTTTATCAGAAAAATTCAAATCTTATGTCCATAGAAATTCAAATCTCTTCAGCTTTGTAAGTTTAAGTTTTTTCAAATTCTAAGCAGAAAATGACCGAAATCCACATACGGACGATTTTGCAAGCTATAATCAAATTTTAGTCAAAAATGGGGTCCATCAACACACAAAACATGTGTTGAATATTTTTTATAACAAAAATACTCTTCCTCCTCATTTATTCATATATCACACATTCACTGTAAAAATATCACTATTATTATATTATTATAATATAATAATATATTAAATTAATTATTTTATCAGAAAAGATAAAATATCAATTTTTAACAGTTGTCACTTTTCTAAAAATTCCTCCATTTATATCCACATAAGTAAATATTTTTCTTATCATATAAATCAATAATTCATTATTCATAAATAATATTATAGAATCACAATACTGACAATCAGGCCGTTCTCAGGAAAGAGGGGGCTTTCCAATAAGGATTTCTCATTACTGGCGTGCAATTAGGTGACCAAACCTCTCCTTAGACAGAACTTTCTAGACATTGCCAATAATGTTATCTAATAATATTATTAAAATAATACGAATTACTAATCTGATAATGGGAAATAATGTGCAGTGACAATTATTGAAACAACAATAATATAAAATATCAACGTAACAATTATTGAATCAATAAAATAAAATACTAAACAGTAATTACTGTAACAATTATTGAGTAGTGCCTTCTTACGTAAGAATCAATAATTGGTGCAATACCGTGTGCTACTGTGCAATACCGTGTATTACTGTGTTTTAACCACCGGGTATTCTAACAGTATTAACGGTAACAACTACGTCGTTATTTATAAAAACTTATACTTGTCGTTTTCATCATCCAATCGCTTTTCGTTATGGGGCCCACACAAGGCTGCGCCATCGTACGAATATTTCCCGACAGTAAGAATATTCTACGACCAAACGAATATTCCCCGACAACAAAAATATTTTATAACCACTTGCTTATTTAAGATATTTGCGCATTTTACCCATAACTTACCACATTAATCAAATCAACCCTTACTATTTCAAAATAATAAATAGAGGAAATTCAATTTCATTTATAAAAAGTTGGGGTGTTACAGAAAATATTTACTTCCACCTAATGACTCAGTATTCATAGGTCCACATAGGTCAGGATGAACTAATTCAAGACAAGTTGTAGCCCTCCATGATTTTCCTATAGGAAATGATTTTTAACTTTGTTTTCCATATACACATCCTTCACACACATTCTCAAGAGCATCAATTTTAGGCAGCCCCAACACCAACTCTTTTTGACTTAACAACTTCAAGCCACCAATATTTAAATGCCCATAACGTAAATGCCATAATTTAGATTCATCCTTTTCAATAACAACCAAGGCCTTATTTTCAACATTAGATACTTCAAGTGGAAACATTTTATTTTCTGTCATGCGTACATTTACCAAAACTTGACCAGATTTTTTTATCTCTAATGGCACATGAGCCATCATCAAACAAAATTGAATATCCAGTGTTCATCAATTGCCCAACACTCAACAAGTTATGTGCTAAACTTGGGACAAAGAAAACATTGTGAAGAAGTCTAGCCTGACCATGATTGGTTTCGGCAGCTACTGTACCTTTCCCTTCAACCTGAATTTGCTTATTGTCTCCAAGTCTAATATTCTGCATTTGAGATTCATCAATTTCTTTGAACATTGATCTTGTTCCTGACATATGGTTAGAGCAACCACTGTCCACAAACCAAACATGACTTTCATCATTGTTAACATCGCAATAGGCCATAAAAAGTTTATTATCCTCTTCGTTTTCCTTAGCATAGCTTGCTTGATTTTTTTTATTCCTGCAAAAATCATTTGTGTGTCCAGACTGATTACAAAAGGTGCACTAAAATTCTTCACCTTTATTTTGGCATAAATCCTCTATATGTCCGGATCGGTCGCAATAGTTGCACCACAAACCTTTTTTGTGCTCAGATTGCCCATCAAATCGACCTCTGCTCCGGCCATGAAAAGTGTCTTTGCCACGAAATTTTTTTTTGCCTCGTCCTCTTCCTGTAGTTCTTTCCGCTTGAAAAGGTGTTTCCCCCTTCACTTGAAATGCCTTCTCATTTGAATCAAATGATCTATTTAGTCTTGTTTCATGAGCTAGCAAAGAACCCATTAGTTCATCAAATGAAAAAACAGACAAGTCTTTAGATTCCTCGATCGCAGCAACAACATGATCAAATTTTTTAGTCAGGCTCCATAAAACTTTGGCAACAATAGTTTTATCAAAAATTTCTTCACCATATGACCTCATTTGACTAAAAATTACAGTAGCTCTAGATAAAAAATCTTGGACTGATTCATTGTCTTTCATAAATAACGTTTCAAATTCACGACGAAGAGATTGGAGTTTCACGGTTATTACCTTTGATGAACCTTGAAACTCATTTTTTAAAATCATCCAAGCTTCTTCTGAGGTCTTTGCTACTGCTATTCTGGAAAAAATGGTGTCACGCAATGCTTGTTGAATGAAGAACAAAGCTTTTACATCCCTTTTTTTGGTTTCTCTGTCGTCATCTTCGTATCCATTTCAACCAAGTCCCAAAGCTCCTGTGATCTGAATAAAGTTTTCATCTTGATGCTCCAAAACTCGTAACATTCACCTTTGAAAATAGGAATCAAAGGTTGAGATGTGTTCATGGAGGTACCATTGGCGGCCATGATAGTAACTACTAGATGAAAGAACCTGCTTTGATACCACTTTGTTGGAATATAGACATAAATAAAAAAACAGAGCAATAAGAGATAGGAATAAAAAACAGAACAATAAGAGAAATCTTATGCTAAAAAATAATGCATGTTGCTTCATATTTATTTCTGAACGGAACAGGCCTTTTATAGGCTTAATTACAATGATAATTGAACTAATAGCTCAACTAAAGAGAGAAAAATCTAGAACAGATAACAACCTAAAGGATCATCATGATCTTATTGAAAAATAAAAAACAAACTTTGACTAAAAACAAGGAACATATAATGACCAAGTCAATATCAGTAAACAAATTTGAATCAAATCTCAACAAAAATCTCTTGCACCCTAATAGGTTATATGAACCTCTCAGTTTTTTATGAAATCCAACCCTGCACGTTGAAAAATATGACAGTAAGTAAATTTTTATAAGATTAACCAGTTCACAACTTAATGAAAACAAAGAAGAGATATGTGGATAGTAGCGACAAAGAAAAGAATAAAAAAAAATATGAGTCTATATATATATATATATATATGGGCTATATGTATATACACAGCTGTCTAGTATATAGACACTTATGACGACTGTTTTTTTGGGTTATGGCGACGGGTGGCGACGGTTCACCCGTCGCTATAGCCCAAAAAAACGGCCGCTATAGGTGACTGTGTACTACACAGCTGTGTATATATATTTTTTCATATATATATATATATATATATATATATATATATATATATATATATATATACACACACACACACACACGAAAAGGATCAAGGGCTTATCCCTTGATCCTACATACTTTGCATACCCCCTTTAGCGACGAACCGGCCGACGGATCGGTCCGTCACTATATGTTGTCCATCGCTATTTGTTGTTTGTCGTTAAAAGCTAAGACGACGGTTCTCTGATATAGCGACGGACCGAACCATCGCTAGCTCGGTTCGTCGCTAAAGGGGGTGAGCATGGTATGTAAAATAAAGTGGTGAGTCCTTGAATGGACTATATATATATATATATATATATATATATATATATATATATATATATATATATATATATATATATATATATATAAAACTTGTATTAGCTATGAGCACTATTCAAGCTAACTCATCTCCTATCGTTCAATAGAAGATCTAAGGGCTTGGTTGGGGCTGGACGCCACTCTATCTCATGGCTAGTCAAATTCTTTTATGTTGTCCGCTACTCTCTCTAGCTGCTAGTCATGAGACTTATAGTAATTATAATTTAAATTAAAAAAATATAACTAATTAAAACTTGACTCGCTAATTAGTTCACAAATATAAAGAATTATAAAACGAGTAGTAGACTAATATAAAGAATAGTACTTAACTAGATAATTTGGGAGTAGTAGTTGACTATGTAATTTATTTATGGTTAGGAATATAATATAAACTCAATCACCTACGTACTATTTATAATTAATAATTATAAGGCGATAATCAGTAATTATTCTTATACTTACGTTATTTTATTAATTAGTATTATTGATAATTTATATAAGAAATGATGATTGAGTTTATATTATGTCCCTACTCACAAACAAATTGCGTAGTCAACTACTACTCCCAAAATACTTAGTCAAGTACTATTCCTTATATTAGTCTGCTACTCATTTTATAATTCTTTATATTTGTGAGTCAATTAGCGAGTACAGTATTACTTAACTATATTTTTTTTTAATTTAAATTATAATTACTTTAAGTCCCATGATTAATTTCTACGACCTTTCATGTTGGCCGATACTCTCTCTAGCGGCCAGCTAAATTCTTTTATGTTGGCCGCTACTCTCTTTAGCATCGTTTTGACTGGCCGCTAGAGAGAGTAGCGACCAACATAAAAGAATTTGGTTGGCCGTAAGAGAGAGTAGCGGTCGGCCCCAATCAAACCCTTAGAGCTTCCAACATGAGATTGGTTAGTTGAAATAGTGTTCATAGAGGGAGTAGCGGCCAATTAAATCGCTGTCATTTTGACTAACTGCTACTCCCTCTAACGACCAACATAGAAAATTAATAAAATTAAGGGCATTTTGGGAATTTGGTCTGGCCGTAGGAGAGAGTAGCGGTCAGGCAGTTTGCAGATCTAAACCATTCTATGCATACTGCTTTTGATGCATACTGCTTGTGTTTGCTACTGCACAAAGAGAAGGATTTGCTGCTGCTACTTCGAATTTGTTACATCAATCTCAACTTCAACCGGTTAATCGATTCTAAAGTAAAGTAAGTATATTTCAACCTTCTTTTTTTTTTTTTTTGCAAATATCTTGAGAAAAAAAATAGACATTGAATGATAGTTTTTTCTAAATATCTTGAGAATGATTGGCATATTACAGCATGGTCTAAGAGTGACAAATTTAATATTATTGTATGTATGTATACAAATTGGGTGGTATGTCTGTATCTATGTATACAAATTATGTGTATAAATTGGGTATTTTCTATATATAAAATATTAGTATGTATATTTTTGGTTATTATATATGCATAAATTGTGTTAAGTGTTTTATTGTTGTTGTTGGTATTTTTTCACAAAAATGATCATTTACATATAAAATATTAATAGACTTACATGTATGAAATGTTATTGTTATTGTTTTGTATTATTTTTAGTCATTCATATATTTAGACATTGAATGATAGTTTTATTGTTGTTGATATTATTAGGTAAATATGAACATTTGGCTGCTTGGACTCATTGATCGCAGTGTCCTTTATGCTCCAGAGAAGCATGTATCGGAGGATGTATGGAATGGGATTGAAAGGGGTACACTGATGTCGAGCCAATCGACTTCAATTATATATGATAAATGGGAACTTACCAACCTACAAAAAAAATATTAGAGGCGTAGGGGTTTAAGGGGTTTAGTTATCCGACAGTAGTAACGAGAACATATGTCTGTCTTATATCTGCCCTAATTAAGAAATGGCTGCCAGAAACAAATACATTTCATATGAAATGTGGTGAAATAACAATAACATTGGAGGATGTGCATTTCATTTTTCGTTTATTGACATTGGGTAAGCGCTTAACTTGTCCTCCATTTTATGCTCTATTAAGTTATTTTAGGGAATTTTTTGAATAATGTCAAAAAATACGTGGTATTTCCTTAGTTTGGTTGCATAAATTTTTTTCTAAGTGCTCAGAAAATGCAAGTAGGGATGTGGTTAGTATGTATACAAAGGCATATGTCCTTTGGCTATGCGGGGGGTGGGGGGGTTTATTTCCCATAAGATCAAAAAATACTGTACACCCTTGGTATATGTATTTTATTTATGATTCAAATAAGACTGCCACATATGCATGGGGTGCCACATGTTTGACATATTTATATCGGGGTCTGTACACAACATCTATGAGAGAGAGTAATTATGTCAATGGTTATGTGACTTTGTTACAAATTTGGGCATACGAGCATTTTCTGGTTGGAAGGCCTAACCCTAGGCGAAATTCTTTATTTTGGGTCCCTAGAGCAATAGCATGGGCGTACTCTGCCAAACATCAATATGGTGATAGGCGAAATGATCCCCATCACCATCTATCTTTCTACTGGGGCAAATATGATAGGCAACTTAAGTGGGAGGTAGTATGGTGGTCATACCAGCGATGGGATGATGATTGGTGGTACTATAACTATGAGGCTAGATTGACATGATCTGGTCGGATCCCAATGATTCATTTTGATTTTGTCGAGTATCAAATGCCCAACCGGGTAATGAGGCAATATGAGTATATACAAGACATTTTTTCCCTGATCGAAAGACATGTTTCTTTGAGACAACCCATAGAAAAGTCATTTGATCCACAAGAATACATGCAAATGAGAAGAAAATACATTGATCAGTGGGAGCTATATATAGAAAGTTTCGAGGGAGAAGTCCAGGAGGTTGTAAATACTATCCATATGGATACGTACTTCAAGTGGTACAAAAAACTTACCCAACGACACTTGCACCGCCCTCGACGCGAAGGAGATCCCAACATTACCTACGAGCCTCGTTCTATATATAATCAACATCGTATGTTTAGCATGTTAAGCAAGTTAAAGTTTTACAAATTATTCAATAGATATAATATATATTTTTGTTTATTTAATATAATCTGTTATATTCATCGATACTAATGTGTTTTGTTTGTCTTCTTATTTTTGTGTTATTTTTTGCATAGATTGAGGGCGCAAAATCACTCCGCAACAAAATTTTCAAGTTCAACCAAGACTTTCCTCCTGAATATAATCACATAAAAGAGGGTTGGGATCAACTATATGAGTTGTCTGATGCGGATGTCAGAGGAGGGGGTGGGGGGGAGGAATATATGGGGGGTGAGCAAACAGAGATGCCCACCTCTGTGCCTGAGCTATTCGTGCACATCCCTAGCACCCAAGCTACTACTGATATGTCCTAGTTTACACAACTTACATACAAGGGTGGTTCTTTGTTTATTGGAGATGATGTTCCAGTAGAAGAATATAGACCTAAAGGGTCTATACCAAAAAGACTCAGTGGGCAAAAGATTGAAATGATCAACGAGAACTTCTTCTCCCCAACTCCCCCCAATCATCTTCAACTTCCCATTGAGCAACCCCAACAATGGTACACGTTGACTCATGAAGATATAAATTCTTTGTGACCCGAAATTTGGCTATACAAGCATGTGACGGATGCATATATGTGTCTTTTGTGGGATAGGGAAGACAAATATCAATGCAAGGGAATACAAAGATGGGAAAATTTTGGCTTCATGCACTCCTTTTTCTTGCATTTGGGGAAAGGTGCCTTGTCTACTGGGGAGCAAATTCGTGGAGATCATTTCTGTCAATCATATGTTACACCTCAAGTGGGACCGCCATTGCATGAGTGCGACTTTATCTTCATGCCTATATGTATCCTAAGCAACAGTCATTTCATATTGTTAACCTTTTCGATGTCAAGATAGAAGGTTTCTATCCTCGACCCGCTATATAATGACAACTCGCACATGAAGTTAACCAAAATGTACAATGACTACATCGATGTCGCGGTACGTGACATTTTGTTTTTTAATACTGTCATTTAGTTTTCCCTTTATATATATACGTACTAATGACGTTATTGTTATTGAAGATACAATTCATACTGTTGATATTGCGAATGGGTAACTCGTTTGGTGATTGGCCTCGTACACCCCCCCGCCAAAGGTGCAGACAACAAAGGTTCAACCTATGTAGGATAAGCAAGTATGTGGACTACGTCGTGCGGGGAAATATTGACCTTAACAATGAAAAATGGTCAACGGATGATATATCGATCTTTAGGTATTGAATAGCTTATAAATTTTTCAAATGTAAGGCTAGAGATATACCGAGAGACCAAATCATTTAAAGGTTAATTTTGAACATGTACTCTTAATTTTAATGTGGATTGAATGGATGATATTTTAACTTAGTTGATATTGAATTGGGTGATTTTGGTATTGACTATGTGTGTTAGTTGGTTAATTTGTTATTGAAAATGTTTACATGTTGGTAATTTTGTTGTTTAACAGGTATGGGTTGGTACCATACTAATGGGATTGGTGCCAATTGTTAGGTTTGTAATATTCATGAACGCAATCAAATTGCAAAAATTAAGCGAAAACGTGATAAAATAGAGTTTTAAAATTTTACAAGCCATATACCCGGATCATCCTTTATGCACAATTATCAATTAAACGAAAAGATAAAGAACAAGAATCATACCCTTGAAGATACGAGCTTCCTCAGGTACAAGTTCACCTCCAAATTCTTTCACGTTCAACTTGAATCCACCGGGTTTGGTTCCTTCCTTTGATCAACGTTAGCCACCCAAATGTTTGGCCTCTAGAGGTGATCCACCAAGAAAGAATAAAGATTTAAGAAGATGGGTGTTTGACAAAACTCTAGTTTTTCTATCTCTCATAGAGAAGGAGCGTACTCTCCAACAATTGGAATCACGTATGTTGTGAAAAAGGCAACAACAACTCTATCACCCATAATAAGACTACTCTTATTTATAGATGTGGGCAACCCTCCTTAACTATTAAGGAATTGAGTTTTATTTTAATTAATTAAATTTCTCTAATTAATTAGGCTCCCAATCTTATTAGGAATAATTAATTAAACTCTTTTAATTAATTAGCCTCCTAATCTTATTAGGATATATGAGAGTACTTTTATTAATTAATTCTCAAACTCCTTTAGGAATTAAATAATAATAATAGTAATAATAATAATAATAATAATAATAATAATAATAATAATAATAATAATAATAATAATAAGACTCCTCTTATTAATTTATATTTAATATTTCTAAAATATTAAATAATAAATATTAAGCTATTTAATTTATTCTATCACCATAGATTAAATTAAATATACTTAACTTATTATTACGATTATGCCATTGACTTCTTAAATAATTATTCTTCCTTTTATGGTGTGACCCTTTAGGTTCTCCATATTAAACCGGTTATGAATAAATTAATTAGAACAATTCTGATCTTATTTAAATAAATAAATTAAATTAATAATTTATTTAAATAAATAATATTTATTCTACAATAGGGATAAGCCTCCCTAGCGATTAACGACTTTTCAGATAATATAGATTTAAACATTAATCATAAAAGAACCTTTGAGTAAATAGTTACCGTACAATTCTATCCTTCCACCATGCAATGTCCCAATTAAATATAAGACATGGAATTACTGTCAAGTCTTAATTTATTTAATTATATGTATTTCGACTCTTAAATGCACAAGTCTAAATAATACAAATTAGAAACTCCTTTCTAATTTCATTCTGCCTTGGCCAATGACTACTGGGTTGTCATATATCGAATCATATAGGACATTTCTCTTCTTTTACTAGAAGTGGTAGATTCTTTATTGATCATACATTATCTCCATGTACGACTTATTATACCCAAGCATACTCTTTGATATACCCTAAGGGTCTTAAAGAATAAGTCAAAGTATAACTCATCATACACAAGATACTATGATGATCTCAAGTCCAAGGATCACTTGTACTACTATCACTATAGGAATTCCTATTGACAGGCAAGTAAAACTCCATAAGGTATTCCTTAGCGAGCCACGTTTAGTGAACTTATTCTCTAATAAGCACCTACATACTTGCTTTAGTGTCTCCACACAAATGATCATGAGATCAATCATCCTCATCCAATGAGCAAGTAACGTATGTACCAATCTATCCGAATTCACTAATCCCCAATTTAGTAATCCAACGATTGGGAACTATTTTAGTTTTAAACTTTCTAAGAATTTAGATCTCATTAGAATGATCATCATCATTATTCTAAAAGCATCGCTTAAAACTATGGGTTTATCACATATTATAAAATAACATCATGTAGATAATTAAAAGCCTTTAATAAATTAATATTTTTTATTAATAAATGAATAAGATTGTTACAAAGTATATGATTTATCATAAAATATGATTAACTTGTGTGCATACCACTTTCACCAATTCCCTATATGTTGGTCGCTAGAGGGAGTAGCAGCCAACACTTTTTCACAAAGTCCTGGCCGTTACTCCCTCTAGCGGCCAGTATACAAGCACAATGCCAACTCCCTATATGCTAGCCGCTACTCCTTCTAACGGTCAACATACAGGGAGTTGGCACCAACCCCATAAGCATGGTACCAACCCATACGACCATACCTGTTCAACAATAAAATCACCAACATGCAAACATTTACAGGGAAAAACAAAACATATGGCTAGTCCAGAAAAACACAAATATTCCAACAATATATAATGATCTTTACATGATTAAATTACAAACATTTCAACGTTCTATAATGATTAAATTACATCTCCATAATCAATCCAGAAAAACACCAACATTCCAAATAAACACGTATAGAGACATTAATTATCTTTATGTTCAAGAAGTCCTAATACTCTACAATGATTGCCCTTGTCATGGTTAATTTCGAATCCACATATTACACATTTTTCGGTGAGGCTTACTACCCACAATTTTTTCAAGGGCACTTTTTAATCTTGATTTTTTTTTCGGCCCTTTGTTTGAGAAGCAATTAGTGGCAAATACTCTTGTTCTTCCTCCTCAACCTCATCCTCATCCTCTTCATCATCATCATCATCATCTTACAATCCCATCTCTTGAGCTACATATTCTTCTGTGCGGTCATTATCATCGTCTAGTATGTCTGTAATATTCTCATCCGGGTCATATTGATCAACAAGGGATTTTCCTCATGCATTTTGTTGTATTATTGCATTATAACCTCGAACTGAGCAAGCAACTTTACTAGCTAACTCTTGAAAATCACTCATCAAATGATTGTACCGCATTGCTTGGTTTTTTCAAAGTCAACACTCATTAGAGAAACCATTTCCTCTTCACCATTACTCCTATTAGCATCTCTTTTCCATCGAGGAACGATCATGTTAGCAAGTATTTGTGCAATACTCTTGAAGCTTAAGAATCTCAGTATGTGCTTATAAATCTGATCAGAATGTGAGAACATTTAACAAGTACATGTTATCGACCCCCCTTGACGATTATTGACAACTTATCGATATCTCCGACTATTTTCAATTGCATCTGCCTTGTACACTGCATAGACCTTTGTATTAATAATGCACAGCTCATTAACTTTTTTGATGTTTTAATACTTTAAAGAATCCACAAGCTCTGTTTGAAAATGTTTAAACATCTCTTTTGTATAACATTCAGAAGCATGTAATTCCAACGATGTTCCTAAAACCAAACTATGTTTTTGATGTTTTGTTACGTAATTAGCCTTTCTCTCTTTGTTGACTTGTTTCTCAATAGCCTTTTGAGTCTTGACGATAAAATCTTTCATACCTGTTGAAGCATTCACATATAAATCAAAAAAAAAATGATTCATACCTTCACTTCTTCCGGTTGTTGTTATTCCCGCAGCAAAATATCTCTTTGTATATGCACTTATCAATTTCTCCATCACATTATACAAACTTATGAGCCATTCAATTTGAGATAAATCATATTCTCTCATAAGGATTTCCCAACGCTATTCAAACTCGCCGATGGACAATGAATTATATACGCAGTTGTTAAAATTCCGCATAAACATGATGCAATTTTTCTGGAAATTTATTGCTAATATGCCAAGAATATAATAAATGATGAGTGGATGGGAGTAACCTACCAATAACATTGGTTATTGCTTTATCTTGGTCAGTGATGATGGTTAAAGGAGCCTTGTAGTCCATGGCTTAAAGCCACGTCTCTAAGAGCCAAATGAAAGCGTCTTCTGTCTCATCCCTTAACAATGCAAATCCAAATAAAATAGAGTGATAATGGTGGTTGACCCCAGTAAATGAAACAAATGGCACACTATACCTATTTATCCTATACGTAGTGTCAAATGTAACCACGTCTCCGAAACGTTGATACATAAATCTTGATCGGGCGTCTACCCACAAAATACAAGCTATACGATTGTCTTCGCCTGATTTAATACAAAGAATTCTGAGTACAATGGGATCTTAAATTTTCAGCCAAAAGCAATTAACAATCAATACAATGAATAGCTGAAAATAGTTTTGAAAGCCTTTTGATTATCTCTTTAATGTGGTTGATATAAACTTCAAGTGTACTTGCCTTTAGCCGAGAAGTAAGAATATATATACTGAAGAAACTAACGGCTATAAATTTGTTAGCAAGAAACCCTCAGACCACAGTTGGAAAATCTCTTGATTTTAGCAACTAATTGAGACCAAGGGATATAAAATATTCTTCACAACAGCTATCAAAGATATGATTAACTAGACAAATTGAAAGAGCTTAAATAAAGGAATATCTGATAAGGTTTGATACATTCCAATAACTAGTTAGTTGAATTCCAAGGGCAGTTACCATATTAGACTCATTTTCAAATTAAATTGCATATTATAATTTTAATTCTAAGCAGGATATATATTAAGTGATCTTTTTAACAATAATACCTTGAATATAAAACATGCAATCCTAAGTGTTTTCTGGATCCAGTAAAGATGAATTTAATGGATCATTAATCCAACTTGGACCAATCAAAAAATCAACATATAACATATTAAACTAGCCCAAACAAATCAAATAAGTCCATTAAACTCACAAAGGATAAAAACCAACAATATGAGCTACATACAGAAATAATTTAAATACTGAATATCAACTTAATCCTGTTAAGGAATATTTTAATAATAGCACTAGAAATCAGATCAATAGCCTCCATGCATTAACAAAGAGGTCTGGCATTGAGAGACCCATATCATATATTAGCTGCATTTTTATTCAGGGCAAAAGTCCAAAAATATCCCTGACGTTTACATTAATGTCCCACTTACACCCTAAACTAATTTTTTTTTCCAAAAGTACCCTTAACATTAAAAAAAATCAGGTCACCGTGCTCCTCTCGTTAACGAATCTGCCACATTGATAAACGGAGCTGACACCTCATCTAATTTTGCTGACTAAGCATGTGGACCGAAATTTTGGACCAAAAAATTGGACAGTGGGTCCCATTGGACTTGTCCGCCGAGACTTATTCTTTTCATCTTTTCCCCAAATTTTCTCTTAGTCCTGCAAAACCAATTCTCTCTCATTCCTCTGTAATACTCTTTGCCATAATAATCGCTCATCCGTGGGAGGTAGGAATCATATTCATAAGCAAAAATTTTCATAAATATAAATAACATTGGAATATTAATTTCCTTGATTACCTTAATGGGTTCCCTTGATTGAACTCATAACTAGAGTTAACGATCATAGCAAATTAGCAATCCAAAAGGTAATAAAAAGATGAGAAAGACAACATCTCTACATTTTCTATTGTGCCTTATGACTCCTTCTCCTGCTCCACCACCACCCATCTACCCATCACTTCCATTGGTTGAAGAAGAAGGGTACCTTCCGATTACAGGACCCAATCGAACTATCATCACTTTCAGCTCTACTACTCCCAACTGCAAAATCGAAGTTTTAGAGAAAAAACGAAGTTTTGAAAAGACCCGTTTGCTGGGAATTGATAAAGATTTAGACTTTAGAGAAAGAGGGGGAGCTTGAAGAAGACCAATAGAGGAGAAGTTTGTGAGTTGTGAGCAGAGAGAAAGTTGAGTGGATATTTATCCTTTTTTAAATAGTATGGGACCCATTGTCCAATTTTTTGGTCCAAAATTTTGGTCCTCATAGTGTTATTGTATGTCTACATGCTTAGTCAGCAAAATTAGATGAGGTGTCAGTTTCGTTTGTCAATGTGGCAGATTCGTTAACGGGAGGGGCACGGGTAACCTAATTTTTGTAACGTTAAGGGAAATTTCGAAAAAAAAAATTAGTTTAGGTTGTAAATGGGACATCGGTTTAAACGTCAAGGCATTTTTGAACCTTTGCTCTTTTTATTCACAAGCACTATGACTCTAGATTATTATTTTATTTGAATTACTTAATTAATTTTGTTATTTTATTTAAATAATTAATAAGTGGGAATTATTTTATTTAAATTAATAAATAGAGTTAATTATTTTATTTGAGTAAATTATTAATGTTAATTATTTTATTTAAGTTAATTAATGGGATTAATTATTTGTGTAGCGAGGTAATTTATAATGAATTTTAATTATTTTATTTGTTTTTATATACGTACTATTTAATTATATCATTTTATACAAAAAATATAATTAAACAACTTTAAATAAATTCAAATACGTTAAAAAATATTAAAACTATATAAGTACACGACTTTGTCGTGATCATATGAGTATTCCGACCAAAATTATGGTAGGAGAGTCACTTTTATTGATTTAAATGTACTTGGAAGTTTCTTTTATGAATTTTTGTAGATTAAGATTGATTTTATAATTTGTGTTATACTTCAAGGTAGACCTGGAAAAATATGGCCCAAGCCCGCGAGCCGGGCTTTGGGCTGCAGAATTTTAGCCTAGTGAAATCGGAGCGTTTTTGGCCCGCCCATTTTTTGCCCGGCCCGTCACCCGCCCGGCCCGTTTAGGCCAAACCAAAAAAATAGAATAAAATAGGCACGAATTGGTCTCGGCCCACGGGCCAGCCTTACCCGCCCCGCCACGGGTCGAGCTTTGGGCTGCAGAATTTTAGCCCAGCAATACCCGGGCCTTTTTGGCCCGCCCATTTGCCAGGTCTACTTCAAGGGATAGAAAGCGTATTTAGCCAATTTTAAAATCTAGACTTCCCAAATCATTCATCTTCCCCACGCAACCATTCATAAAATTTAGAAATCTCAAACTAAAAATCTCAACCAATTCATTTTCTTCAAAATTTTGCCCCAAAATCTCAATACTCAAAAATCATATCCAAATTCAAATTATAACTATATCAAATATTTCCTCCAGCTCCTGCTCCAAAACCTAAAAGTCATGACCATGTTTCATGGTTAACTATCAACCAAATATATCATTGGACTTTATTTTATTTTTCAAGAAATAAAAGAAGAAAGAAAGGTAATGGTCCTATCACATGCATGCATTAACTGCCCTTTAAAACCTTGTTGCATCAGTAGGGCTGTTCAACAAATTTGATATTTTCAGTTTTCAAGGTAAGCTGGACCGGTCCAAACCAATCAGCTCGAGGCAAAAAAAATTAGTTCAGGACCAATTCGGTACAAATCGATTTTTGGTACCGATTCCAGTTACCAATTTCATTGGTTCAATATATACCAGACCGAACCAATTATACCGGTCCAATCCCTTTTTAAAGAATTTTTTTACTTAGCCTTGTAGAATTGGCTTAAAGCAGGAGCGGATCCAGCCACGTACAAAGTTCAGTGGGGTCAAATTCAAATTTTTTTTTGTTAAGAATAAAAATTATAACTATATATATATATATATATATATATATATATATATATATATACTTTTCTAAATCCATTATAATTTCAAAACATATATATGTGTGTGTGTGTGTGTGTGTGTGTATTCATAATTTTTTATAAGAAAAATATTAGAATGATTTTTTTAATCAACAATTTTTTTTTTATTAAAAACCCAACATAGTACAAATGTGACAAATCCAAAAGAGTTGGATAAGGCCACATGGGATAAAGAAAACTAAGTAAATAGTCTTGGAGTTTTAACACTTTGTCTTTGTCTTTGAGTTTTAATTTGGTGATAAAAGAAAAGGAAGCGAATGGAAACAAAAAGAGATAATGTCAATTTTTTAATAGACGAGAAATTTTTTTAAGAAACGTGGTATTTTTGAGTTTTAATTAGAAAAAAAATATAAAAAAATGAGTGTATTTCGAGTCAAAAAATTTCTTCTCATTTTTTTCTACAACTTAAAAACTTTATAGGATGTTAGTTAAAAAAGAAAAGAAAGCAGAAGAGAGCACTTACTTTTTGAGCCAAATATTACACATGGAGGGAGAAATAAGAGAAGTACAAAATTACATTACTTTAAAAAGCCACTTATACAAAAAGAGAGTGGTGATGGTGGTGTGTACTATGGGGAAAGGGAAGGAGCCAAGGAGGGCACAACACATGGATGAAAATTTAGTGGGGGCAAGTGCCCCCCTGCCCCTAGGGTAGATCCGCCCATGGCTTAAAGTCTCCTCTATTTATAAAATAGAAGTAACACTTGTTGAAATTTGAATTGGTGGTCTCCCCTATTTATAAAATAGAGGTAAGACAAGAGAACACAAATTAAACAATGTTGGATATTGGTAAGACAAGAGAACACATATTAAAGAGCACATATATATGGTTGTTTGTAAGTCCCACATTGATTAATAAAAATTTAAGAAATTGTTCCTTATAAAAAGACTAACAAGTAAAGGCCAAGTCCCACATTTTTTAATTGGTAAACTATAAGAAAGTTTTCCTTATAAAATGAGTACCAAGGGAAGTCTTAATAGTTAGTGGTTTACAAGTTTCTTATTGATTAAATTGGTTTATCAATAATTTGGGAAAGCCTCACACTCTTCCAACTTTAATAAGAAATCTGCTCTAAAGTTTAGAATAATTGGCTGAGCAGACAATCTCAAATTGTAATTTTCTTCTGTATTTATATTTGTTGAAGCTAGGTATTTACCAGAAGTTTTTTTTTAATGATGATT
The DNA here is from genome assembly GCA_016801055.1 of Panax notoginseng. Lineage (NCBI taxonomy): Eukaryota > Viridiplantae > Streptophyta > Magnoliopsida > Apiales > Araliaceae > Panax > Panax notoginseng. The sequence goes on along the minus strand of CM029016.1, from coordinate 37,604,663 downwards.
AAATAAAATAATTTCTTAAAAAAATATCATTTAGATGATCTTTTATATATATATATATATATATATATATATATATATATATATATATATACATACATACATACACACACTCTGTTTTTAGGGCGGATATCAATTAAGGCCAAGAGAATTAAATAGTTAATTAATTAATTGGATAGAATATGGTTGTTTGTAAGTCCCACATTGATTAATAAAAATTTAAAAAAGTTGTTCTTATAAAAAGACTAACAAGATAGGCCTTAATACTTGGTGGTCTCCAAGTCCCACATTGGTTAATTTATAAAAGTTTAAGGAAGTTTTCTTATAAAAGACTACCAAGTAAGACCTTAATAGCCAAGTTCCACATTGGTTAATTGGTAAAAGTTTAAAAAAGTTTTTCTTATTAAATGACTACCAAGTGGAACCTTAATACTTGGCTACCAAGTCTTTTACTTTTTCTTGGGCCAAATTTTGGCTTAAAATACTTTGCTACAAGTCTTTTACTTTTTCTTGGCCCGAATTTTGGGTACAAGTCTAGGGACGCTTTACCTTGGGCCGAATTTTGGCTTAAAAGCAAGTCTTGGGCTGCTCTTCCTTGGGCCGAATTTTGGTTTAAACTTGGGCTAAATTTTGGCTTAAAGATGGGGCAGGTTTAAACACGGTAAAAATCGGTACCGATCCGATACCGGATCGGTTAATCGGTCCGGTGTACCAGTTTAATCGGTACTGGTATCCTATTTTGGGTATTTTCGATATCTGGACTTGTTTGATTCTCGGACCGATTCGGTCTGATATTTTACCGGTGGACACCCTTACCATCAGTCCCATTATTGCTTTATGTAGGTCATGTTGTATCAGTCACATTATTGGTTTATGTAGGCCATTTCTATCATATGCATACATTACTGCCCTTTAAAAACATATACTACCCTATATATTTACACCCCTAATCCATGCTTCATATTGCAATATTTTAATTACAAAAATTTTAATTAATATATTACTCCTTCCATTCCTAAAAGATTGTTGTTTTAGGAAAAAAAATTTATTTCAATTTATTTATCGTTTATAACTTTCGAGGAGAATAAATTATTTACTTTTCTATATCACCCTTACCTTCTCTCATTGTCCCAAGAAATTCTCTCACTTGTATTAATAGTTTTTAACTTTCCATAAAGGGGTAGTGATGGAATTTTAAACAAATTTTAATTGTTACTACCTCCGTTCCTAAAAGATTGTCGTTTAAGGTTTTGCACATGGATTAAGAAAGTCATTTAATACTATCATTTAACAATTAAAATTGTTTGATATTCCATCACTACCCCTTTATGGGAAATTGAAAACTATTAATACAAGGGAGAGAATTTCTTGGGACAATGAGAGAAGGCAGGGGTAATATAGAAAAGTAAATAATTTATTCACCTCGAAAATTATAAACGACAAACTTTTTAGAACAAATTTTTTTTTCTAAAACGACAATATTTTAGGAACGGAGGGAGTAAATGATAGTATTAAATGACTTTTTTAATCCATGTGCAAAAATATTAAATGACAATCTTTTAGTAACGGAGGTAGTACATCACTTAATGAGCGATCAATGATTAATTTGAAGTATTTGGATCAGGTGGGCTAGTGTCTGATATCAACTTAAAATGCTAGCCTTACTCACTATTAATATAAATTGGAGTGTGGCAACTCAACCACTTTCATTATTTTTATATTTATTATTTTTATATGTCAATGAATTTTATCATCATATAAAACATGGCACAAATATTTAGGATCCAAATCCTCTATGAGGATTTCTCTGTGAGGATCTTGTGAGGGTTTTGTTGTGGGGTTGACAACACAGTAAAAAGGAGATCCAATGGCTCACAACTCTTTTCCTTGTCTGTGTATCAAAACGACGTTATTTTGATAAGAATTTTTTTTTACAAGTTGACAGAAAATTGGAAGCCACCAAACGTCGTTTACTTCGTTTGTTTGCTTCGTTTTTTTGTCTTCTTCTCCTTTCCTTCTTTGCTTCGTTTCTTGTTCTTCCCAGAGTACGCCAAGGTTTAGGATTAGCCAAATTTCAATTGATTTTTTCCCTTTATTCAAATTTTCCCCAGATTGTTTATCCCAATTTTTTTTTCTTTAATTTTTTTCAATTGGCTTAAAGAATCACAATGGAAACTCAATTTTTTTAATAGGATAAAAATTGTTTGTTGGATTTATTTTTATGAAGAGAAAAGAATAATATTATTAGCCTTTGACAAAGATACAAAGATTAATAACCCTATTGATTCCAAAGCACAAAAAAAATGATTAATAAAACGTCCAAACTAGATTAACACCCAGCCCATTACAATCATGAAAAAAGTCGTGCCGCTCATAACTAACAAGAATTAGCAAACAAACAAAGTCAACTTGTAAAAAAAAAATATGTCAAAACAACGTCGTTTTGATACACAGGCAAGGAAAGGAGTTGTGAGCCATTGGATTTTCTTTTTAATGTGTTATCAACCCCACGACAAAATACTCACAAGATCCTCACAGAGAAATCCTCATAGAGGATCCGGATCCAAATATTTAAGTACATAAATAACAAGATTTGTCTAAAGCTATATTATATGTAAGGTTTTCGAATATTATTGGCAAAAGATTTCACGAATTCAACTTTCAAAGTTAAACTTATTCAGCTTTCAAGGAGTTAATCATCTTGACGACCCCTAATCCTCTTTAAGTTTTCTAAGTGAAGATTTTATGAGAGTGTCAACTCCTAACTATTTCTAGTTGATCTCACTTACAACAAATAAGAATAAAGAGAAAATAATTAATAAACAGAAATATCATTTATGTTATAAAATTATGTATGTCTAGATTCATAATATTATGGATGTCTAGATACATGTAACTCACATGTGTTTTTAAACTCATGACTCTTGAGTTTTGTAACTTCCTAGTAGTATTGATGTTCTTATTTCTATAAATAAGACCATTATAAAGTGATTGTAAAAGATACAAAAATATTATGCAAATATACTCTTTTCTCTAATCATCTTTGTTCTTGTTTTTAATAATATTTTATAATACGTTATCAGCACGAGTCGCTCCTCACCTTCATCTTGAAGATAATCATTTTTTGATTTGAAATAGAAGAAGGTATAACTCTCTCTCTATATATGTGTGTTTGAGTATTGCATGGTCATCATGTTTGCATGTACTATTTTTTTTCTTTCTGATAATTATTCTATGCATGTGATCACAAATAATTCAATTATTCTGAAAAAAATCAACAAACATGCAAACAAACATGGTTAATTTCATATGCAGTTGTTGTTTGTTTTTACTATACTTTTCCACAAATCTTTGTATTTATAACAGAACTATTTAATAGTTGTTATGTAAACTATTTAATTTCGGTTGTCTCATCAAGAGTGTTTTAGATTTTTGTTATCATTTTTTTTCTAAGGCAATACATTACATTGTTCGGTGTACGATGTTTAGCTTTTTGTGTGGTGTGGTTATGTTTTAGTGTTTAAAGGCTTTATCGCAGTTTATCATATAGTCCTACTAACGTGTGTTAGACTATCTATTTAATTATATGTTAGTAGATTTTGCTGTTTTGCTACATATTGGTTCATTTTTAGAACTTGTTTCTTATTTCTATTCGCGCGTTCACACTTGGATATCATTACAAATGGACTGTACTTTATTATGTTTTTTCATGCTGCTTGGAGGTTTCTTATATAGCCTTAATAGTGTGTATTATTATTAACTTGTTGTTTTTCTTGGCCATCATAGTTTCAATAATAATAGCAGTTTAGTAACTAATATAAATAGAATCTTATCTTGCAAAGCTCCATATCCATTTGGATCCTGATTTGGGTCATAGCAAATAAATTAATACAACTGCATTTTTTTACTATATTTACTGTGCACATCTTACAAGAAACCATATATTCTACTTTATTATAAGAGTATCATTTATCATGGAAGCATATTTAAAAATTTATATTTTAATATTTTGAGTCTATTTAAACGCAATATATATATATATATATATATATATATATATATATATATATATATATATATATATATATATAGTTGTTCATATGTTCATGCACATGTGAATAGTTATATGTGGATAGTTATAATAAATTAAATTTCTAATAATTTTTGATATTTTCTTTATGAAGTTATAATGACAAATCTTGCCAAACTTGAATTCGTGGAACTTGATATTACGGGTAAGAATTATTTGTCATGAGTCCTTGATGCCGAAATTTATCTTGATGCCATGGGTCTTGGAGACACCATTAAAGATGGTAACGAAACACCTAGTCAAAACAAGGCAAATGCCATGATTTTCTTAAGCCATCATCTCCATGAGGAGTTGAAATTAGAGTATCTCACAATAAAAGATCCTCTTATTCATTGGAAAAATTTGAAAGAAATATATGATCATCAAAAGACAATTATTCTCCCAAAAGCTTGTTATGATTGGATACATTTACGATTGCAGGATTTTAAATCAGTAAGTGAATATAACTCTGCAATGTTTAAAATCAGTTCTAAATTGAAATTATGTGGAGATAATATCACTGATGGAGATATGTTAGAAAAAACATTCTCTACTTTTCATGCCTCGAATGTGCTCCTGCAGCAGCAATATAGAGAACGAGGTTTTAAGAAATATTCTGAACTGATTTCATGTCTCCTTGTGGCTGAACAAAATAATGAGCTTTTAATGAAAAATCATGAATCACGACCGACTGGTTCAGCTCCATTCCCTGAAGTGAATGTTACAAGATATAATAATAATTATGGTCTTGGTCGTGGTCGTAATAGAGGTCGTGGTCGTGGCCACGGGCGAGGAAGTTTTAATTACCGCAACCATGATACCAAATCTTCAAAGAATGAGGATAAACAAGAAAAGGGGAAGAATATAAATAACAGAGATACCAAGAAGGAAGAAAATATTTGTTATCGGTGTGGAATGAAAGGACATTGGTCTCATACCTGTCGTATAGCCAAACATCTTGTTGATTTATATCAGTCCTCATTGAAAGGAAAGGAGAAGAACATAGAAATAAATTTTTCTCATCCACATCAAGATAACGATGATATCTAATTTGATCCTATGGATATGGCACACCTTAATGTTGCAGATTTCTTTACTAATGAGCAAGTTAATATTCCTTGTAATGAAAATAATTAGTTCAGAATTATGTTAGTCCTTTTAAGTGTGTTTATTTTATGCTAATGTATTTTCTTTCATGTTGGCTTATTTAATGTAGTTTGTTTTCTTTGTTTCGTAAAGAATTGTGTTATTATATATATATATATATATATATATATATATATATATATATATATAATATTATGTCTTATTATGAACTTATTATATATTTATTTCTTTTATGAAGAAAATATGGATATGCGTCATGCTATACATGAGCCTAATATCAATGGTAGAGATATATGCTTAGCAGATAGTGCAACGACACATGCCATTCTCAGACATAAGCAATATTTTTTAAATCTAAGAATGATGAAAGCAAAAGTGAATACAATATCTGGTTCAGCAGAATTGATTGAAGGCTCTGGAAGAGCCAATATAATGCTTTCTAGTGGAACAAAATTTATTATTGATAATGCCTTGTTTTCCACTAAATCAAGGAGGAATCTGCTAAGTTTTAAAGATATACGACTTAATGGGTATCATATTGAGACAGCCAATGAAAATGGTATTGAATAACTTTACATTATATCAAATGTCTTTACTGGAAAACAAATATTGGAAAAATTACCCGTTTTATCTTCAAGTTTGTACTATACAAGTATTAGTACAATTGAAGTCAATGCAATAATGAGCCAGAAGTTCAATGAACAAAATAATTTTATTATTTGGTATGACCGGTTAGGTCATCCTGGATCAATAATGATGCGAAGAATTATTGAGAATTCACATGGTCATCCATTAAAGAACCAGAAAATTCTTCAATTTAAGGAATTCTCATGTGCTACTTGTTCTCAAGACAAATTGGTCATTAGACCATCACCAGCTAAAATTGGGACTGAATCCCCAAGGTTTTTAGAACGTATTCAAGGAGATATTTGTGGGCCTATTCACCCACCAAGTGGACCATTTAAATATTTTATGGTTTTAATAGATGCATCTGCAAGATGGTCACATGTGTGCTTATTATCAACTCGCAACCTGGCGTTTGCGAGATTACTTGCTCAAATTATTAGATTACGAGCACAATTTCTGAATCATACAATCAAGACTATTCGTCTTGATAATGCTGGTGAATTTACATCCCAAACATTTAATGATTATTGTATGTCTCTTGGGATAAATAATGAACATCCTGTTGCCCATATTCATACTCAGTATGGTCTTGCTAAATCATTTATTAAACGCCTTCAGTTAATTGCAAGACCATTGCTCATGAGAACAAAACTTCCAGTATCTGTTTGGGGGCATGCTATTTTACATGCAGCAGCATTTATTCGCATTAGGCCGACATCATATCATAAATTCTCCCCATTACAATTGGTTATTGGTCATGAGCCAGATATTTTCCATCTAAATATTTGGTTGTGCGGTATATGTTCTAATTTATCCTCCACAACGTACAAAGATGGATCCTCAAAGGAGGCTGGGAATATATATTGGGTTTGAGTCCCCATCAATAATTAAATATCTTGAACCCTTAACAGGTGATTTATTTACGGCACGATTTGCCGACTGTCATTTTGATGAGACTATGTTCCCAGCATTAGGGGGAGAAATTAAACAACTGGATAAAGATATTACATGGAATGCATTGTCATTATTGAATTTTGATCCTCGTACAAAACAATGTGAAAAAGAAGTTCAAAAGATACTTCATTTGCAAAATATAGCAAATCAGCTACCGAATGCATTCACTGACTCAAAAGGAGTAACCAAATCTCATATACCAGTTGTAAATGCTCCAGCTCGGATTGAAGTCCCAATAGGACAATCCGTAAAAATTGTAGCAAATGAGTCTAAGGCACGCCAGAAGCGTGGTAGACTAATCGGTTCGAAAGACAAAAATCCTCGAAAAAGAAAAGAAGTAAATAAACAAGTGGGCATTATTGAGGAGGAAAATATTCATGAGGATATAGACATAGCTAAAACCCTAGAAGAGGTTCAGGTATCTGAAAACAATAAAAATGATGAGATCTCGATAAGTTATGTCTCTACAAAGAAAAGATAGAACCGAAGTGAGATAGTTGTTGACAACAGTTTTTCATATAATATATCGCTTGATATAATTAATGAAAACGAGGATTCTGAACCTAATTCTGTCGAAGAATGTAGACACATAAATGATTGGCCAAAATGGAAAGAAGCAATACAGGCAGAATTAAATTCACTTGCAAAATGTGAAGTTTTTGGACTTGTAGTCCAAACACCCAAAGAAGTAAAGCCAGTTGGATACAAATGGGTCTTTGTGCGAAAAAGAAATGAGAAAAATGAAATCGTAAGATATAAAGCACGACATATGGCACAAGGGTTTTCACAAAGACCTGGAATTGATTACAATGAAACATATTCTCCTGCGGTTGATGCCATTACATTGCGGTATCTTATTAGCCTATCAACTCATGAAAAATTAGATATGTGCCTAATGGATGTTGTTATAGCATATTTATATGGGTCAATTGATAATGATTTTTATATGAAAATCCCTAAAGGATTTAAAATGCTTGAAGCATATAATTCAAATCCCCGGGAAGTTTACTCAATCAAGTTGCAAAGGTCCCTATATGGGTTAAAGCAATTAAGACGCATGTGGTACAATCGTCTTAGTGAATATTTATTGAAAGAAGGGTATAATAATAACCCTATATGCCCATGTGTTTTTATAAAGAAGTCGGAATATGATTTTGTTATCATTGCTGTGTACATTGATGATTTAAATATTATTGGAACTCATGGAGAGATACCAAAGATAATGAATTATTTAAAGAAAGAATTTGAGATGAAAGATTTAGGAAAAATAAAATTTTTTTTCGGCCTGCAGATCGAGAATTTAGAAGATGGAATTTTCATTCATCAGTCAACTTACACAGTGAAGGTCCTTAAAAGATTTTATATGGATAAATCTCATCCATTGAGTACCCCAATGGTTGTTAGATCACTTGATTTGAAAAAGGACCCTTTTAGACCTCGTGAGGATGATGAAGAATTACTTGGTCCTGAAGTACCATACCTCAGTGCAATTGGAGCATTAATGTATCTTGCTAATAATACACGACCTGATATAGCATTCTCTGTGAATTTGTTAGCAAGATATATCTCTTCTCCTACCCGGAGACATTGGAATGTGGTTAAACATATTTTTCGTTGCCTACGAGGAACTATAGATATAGGCTTATTTTATTCAAATAATGATAATCATAAATTAGTTGGATATGCTGATGCAGGATATTTATCTGATCCACATAAAGGTCGATCTCAAACAAGTGATCTCTTTATGTGTGGTGATACTGCTATATCATGGAGATCTGCAAAGCAAACATTAGTTGCCACTTCATCTAATCATGCTGAAATACTTGCAATCCATGAAGCAAGTCGAGAATGTGTATGCTTGAGATCAATAACTCAACATATTCGTGAAACATGCGGTTTATCTTCAAGCAAAGGAACTCCAACCATTCTGTACGAAGACAAAGCTGCATGTATAGCTCAATTAAAAGGAGGATACATCAAAGGAGATAGAACAAAGCACATCTCACCGAAATTCTTTTTCACACATGACCTTGATAAGTGTGGTGACACTGATGTTCAGCAAATTTGCTTAAAAGATAATCTAGCAGATTTGTTCACCAAAGCATTACTAACTGCAACGTTTGAAGGATTACGTCACAATATTGGAATGCGACAGCTGAAGGACTTAAGGATACATTCATGAGGGGGAGCTAATACGCACTGCACTCTTTTTTCCTTAACCAAGGTTTTTTCCCATTGAATTTTTCCTGGTAAGGTTTTTAATGAGGCAGCTTTCAATACGTATAGCTATACAATAGACATCCAAGGGGGAGTGTTATAAAATTATGTATGTCTAGATTCATAATATTATGGATGTCTAGATACATGTAACTCCCATGAGTTTTTAAACTCATGACTCTTGAGTTTTGTAACTTCCTAGTAGTATTGATGTTCTTATTTCTATAAATAAGACCATTGTAAAGTGATTGTAAAAGATACAAAAATATTATGCAAATATACTCTTTTCTCTAATCATCTTTGTTCTTGTTTTTAATAATAATTTATATATTATATCTTTTAATTAACATTTATAGCAACAACAAATAGGATAACAAAGGCTGATTTCTAGAAACAACAAATAGGACCACAAATGCGATGTTCCAACTAATTCGGGAATCGTTTGCCCATCATTTTACTTGAAAATTTCGTGCATATCGAAAATCAGCAGCACCAATCCAATGTGGGACAAGTGGGCCATACAAATTGCATAAACAATTATATATAGTCAACATCAAGACGGCTGATTATATAAAGCTAAAAATAATGTTACTATCACATAAAAAAAGTCACATAATTCTCACATACACACATATGCATATTTGTAGGCCCCACATGTCAGGCGGGGGCTCACAGTATACATGTGTGTGTATGCGAGTATTATGTGACCTTTTTTTTATGTGATAGTAGCATTGTTGTAAAACTAATTAAGGATACATCGTTGACAGACCCACGTGAAGCATGATAAATTTTGCAAAACCTAACTGGTATCAGCCCAATTCCCGACGCAATCACGCTGTGTGACCAATACGCACGCCTGAACCATGATTGCTCCAGATTCCAGCATCGGACACGCGAAGCCAGAAGCCGCAACAAATTGCACAAAATTGTTACTATATTTATTGTCCTCTCACTACTTTCAATATTACCACAAGTATTACATATAACTTTAGTTCTCTCACTACTTTCTATCCAATAAGTAACACTATTATTTCAATTCAAAGAAAATATTAACATTTAAAATTATTTTTAACTAAAAAATATTGTATTAATTATTTTTTTAATACATGTGTCCACTTCTACAAAGACAAATACTAAGAGATGGTGAGAGCACTACCATACCCATACACATACCCAAATCCTAAACACTATTAATTGTTGGAATATAGAGCAGAATTAACAAGACGAACAGAACAGTAAATTAGAACAACTTATCTGGAAGTCGAGGCGTAGCAAAGCTACTGTCCTAAAAAGTGATTTCGCCCTCACTGGTTATAAACCTTCGGTACAGATGAACTCCATGGCGTTCACCCTCCAGGATTCAACGGCAAAGCCTTCAATTGTGTGTACTCGCAGAAAAAGACTGTAGACTTGTCTTTGTGGATTGCCCAGAATATATATTAACAGAGTATACAGAGATGATATATTGTATTGTATTTTCTCTGAAGAACAAAATTGGTATTTATATCAGGGAAGAATGATCGGAACGTTGGAAAAAATTATGACGCCCCAAAATAGGTATACATCACCCATTCTGAGTTGCCAAATACATAGTACAGAATTCAAATACAAATTTAATTATACAACATGAGCTTAGAATTTTTACACGAATATTGTCTTATAGACAATATCCAAACTCAAATTCAATCCTCGTTACATTTATTATCACACTATTTCCTGGAATGGTGAAGACTACTATGGTAACCATTTCGTACCATCACTCCATTCCCCCACTCGTCCCAACTATATTCTCATTTCCTGAAGAGAACAATGAAAGTAAAGGGTGAGCTCAACTAGCCCAGTAAGAAATATTATGACTAAGATAATGCAAAATAAATTATCGTTAGCCTTCAATAGTGTTAAACTGATAAAATATAATAAACATCAAGTTTAACTGCAGCGGAACAAGTAATCCATTAGAAGAGTCAAGTAGAGCATGATATCTACTATCTTCTATGATTTAGAAAGTTTATTATTAATTTTATCGTTGAGACTCAGCTGAATAAATAATCCACATCATAGAATTATCACTGCACTACGGGCCAAGGATATTCATTAGTATCAGGTCCACGAATTATCCATGCATTACGGGGTAAGGATAATCGTGTTATCACCAATGGTCATAATCATGCCAACAACTGTCCATCAATACACTACGGGCCAATGAGGACTTTTATCACATCATTTGTAATATTACAGGTCATGATTATACCGAATGATCCCTGGTCATAATCATACCAATCAACAGTTCATCTATGCACTACGGGCCAAAGATGACTTTCATAACAATATAATTATGAGGATGATGACAATGATATAAGAATTCAATTAAATGAAAGCAAATGATAAATTTTAAAGATTTTATAATTTAATTTATCCAGAACTCAATAATGTCCAAATTATCAACATGATACTACTTTGTGGAGTAAAATCCAAGAATAATATTGTATCAAAAATAATTTGGACCGAAAAAAAATCAATTTTTGTTATGAATAGTACCCATGTGAATAGTACCTGAGTGAATAGTTGTTGCCTCTTTTATAGTTCTTATAAAAGAGTTCTAACTCATGCAAGTATACACGGGTCAACAAGTAATACAGAGTAAGTAAAGTATCGATCCCATAGAGAAAGTTGTTAACCTTAGACTACTATGCATTAATTAACTCACTATATTTATATGCTAAGACTAATGACATCAATTGTTGATTTCAACTAATTATAATTACCACCTAAAAATACAAATATAAATGGACTAAAGATAATGTGGAAACAATGGGATCCTAACTTCATTCAATATTTCGCTTAATCGCCATATGTCATGCAAGAAGTGTTCACATATCACAGGATAATAGCCAAGAGCACAAAGAGAGTTATAACCATTTTCCAATGCACTATAACCAACTCACATATCATCTACAGATGTTAGAATTTATGTAATCACCAATACCATCACAATTACCATATTCCTATGCGCAATTGCAATCCTATTGATTTTAAGCACAACCCTTATTCTAGCTCATACGGTGAAACAATATATTCCTATCTGATTCACAAAATATGCAAGATTTACTCTAGCCCCATATTCGCATGTTATCATGGTTACAATCCATATTTATATGTTCATTTCCAATTCTATACAAATACTAACACAAATGATTATCAGTCATTCATACATGCAAAACAACCATGATAGATAATCCATATGATATGCAAAACAAATCTAACACTTAGATGTACAACCACACTACATATTAAAATCCGTTAGAATCCCATAATGGAATTTAGTTCATGACTGAACCAAAAGCCATTATGGGATCAATGTTAAGCATGATCAATAAACAAACAATCAAAGTAAGAGGGATAGAACGATCAAACCCAATCGCTGAATAGAAATCAAAGATTAACTATTAAATCCACAAAGAAATCCAATAAACAATAATCAATATCTACGATGGTGAAGAACTCAACGAAGAAGAAGAGAATAAGACGTGGTGGCTTCGTTCTCCGTTGGAATCTCTCCAAGGTGTAAACCCTAATTGCTACTATGAAAATTATGCAAATAAAAGTCTCGTCTCCCTCTCTGACACACGTCAGAATCGTTTTGTATCAAATTACACATCATTAAGTTGAGAAATAAAAATAAAACAAATTATAGCATCAGCATCAAACAATCGTTTTGTATCTGATTCACAAAATATGCAAGATTTACTCTAGCCCCATATTCGCATGTTATCATGGTTACAATCCATATTTATATGTTCATTTCCAATTCTATACAAATACTAACACAAATGATTATCAGTCATTCATACATGCAAAACAACCATGATAGATAATCCATATGATATGCAAAACAAATCTAACACTTAGATGTACAACCACACTACATATTAAAATCCGTTAGAATCCCATAATGGAACTTAGTTCATGACTGAACCAAAAGCCATTATGGGATCAATGTTAAGCATGATCAATAAACAAACAATCAAAGTAAGAGGGATAGAACAATCAAACCCAATCGCTGAATAGAAATCAAAGATTAACTATTAAATCCACAAAGAAATCCAATAAACAATAATCAATATCTACGATGGTGAAGAACTCAACGAAGAAGAAGAGAATAAGACGTGGTGGCTTCGTTCTCCGTTGGAATCTCTCCAAGGTGTAAACCCTAATTGCTACTATGAAAATTACGCAAATAAAAGTCTCGTCTCCCTCTCTGACACACGTCAGAATCGTTTTGTATCAAATTACACATCATTAAGTTGAGAAATAAAAATAAAACAAATTACAGCATCAGCATCACGCGTGGCCTAGCGCGTCCCTAGTGTCTCTGGCTCGCGGCTGCGAGACTTACAGTAAGCTCAGACCAAACCAGGCGACCTCTCGCGCGGTCGCGCGCTCATTCCTAGCCGGCGCGTGCTGAATCTCTCACGGGCATGCGCTCATGCCTCGCGGGCGCTTGACTTGCAAAAGGTTCCCCATGTAAAGCCCTGCATTCGCACGGGCTCGCGAGTCTTCACTTGTTCTGTCACGCGGCCTATGTTCTACAGTTCTTGAGTCTGGTTTTTGGTCTACTGCTGCTGCTACTTGTCTATTCTTGCTTAAACCCTCTTGCTTACTTGATTTCCATGCCTCATTGTACCCCCATGTCATGCACATTCTCGCCTTGCGACTAGCCTTCATGCATCTGCTCACCGATATCTCAGTTTCCACCAAAATGACGCCGATTCCTGCACTTATTCACCAAAAGGAGTTTTAAGTTTATGCAATGTAGAATAACATGAAATGCAACTAAAACACATGAAATGTACTCGAGGTGGGCACAATTCGCCTGGATTAATATACAATAAGTGAGTAAAAATATCACTTATCAATAGTACCCCGTGAATAGTACTTCGTGAATAGTACCCCGTGAATACTCAAGCATGAAAAAGTTAAAACTTATCAAGAATGTTCAGAATAATATTTTCATGAAAAGATACTAGATGAAGCGCAAATTTCAAGGATATTCTACCAATTTCATGGAGTGTAGAAGCCAAAACTTAACAAAATGAGTGTAGAATTATGAATACGAAAACGAAATAATATTACTTACATACTGCAGAGTATGGAAGAAAATATTATTTCATACGAATATTGAACAAAAATAATATCCCTTACCTTAAAAAGAAGAGTATTTCAACTAGTATAGCGGGTATATTCTTGAAGAAAACTTAAACTTTTTTCTATACTCAAAACTTCCTTAAATTCTAAAGAAATACGCACAATATTATAAAAGAAGAATTCTCTGATTCTGGTGTGATTTTCAATTATAAACTAAGCATCATATTTATAGGAGAATGGAATGATACTATTTGAATTTAGAAAATCACGAACTGCACAGTGAAGAGAAAAAAAAATCACGGACGAATTCGGCTGATTTTTTGATTTTACAATACAATTACTATACAAACACTTTGCAGACACTATGCAAACAACATGCATAATAAAATATAATATATTCTATTTTTCATAAAAAAATAAAACTTATAAAATATATATATAACCACCCGTGAATAATCCCTCCCCCTGACAATTTTATCTTTCAACATACGTGGGCTCTGTTGGTCGAAAAATCGATCACTAAACACGCGCAAGTATACGCGGTCTAACAAGTAATACAGTGATAAGAAGTGTGTTGTACCCACGAGGAACTATGACTAATATTTACCAAATACCGACTGTTTATCGCTAAAGTCTTATTCGAACAGCACTAAATGGAAGTGTGATTAATCTAATTATACTACTTAACAAAGCAAGTAAACGGATAACGAATGGAAATCTAAGGAATTACAAGCTAAGGTCACAACTTCACCCCCACACAGGCATTCTATCGAACACCTGGCGTGCTATGTTCATCAGACTAGCTACCTTTCTCTCTTTGGTCTAAATGGTCACGACAATTTGTCGACCGAGAACACCCAGGTGCTTATGCACCTCTGTCGAGGTATGCACAAATATATCCTCTCCAGATCCACCCTAAAGGGAATAGAACAGAAAAGAACGTCCAAGCTAGATGCAGTCCTACATATGTCTATGCGAATCAATCATAACAAGGATTTAAGCATAAGTTCTCATTGAGGCCGCACGTGGCGCACAGAGATATGTCTATTCTACGCGCAACTTATGCAGTCGAAACCCACAATCACATGCTAATATATTTAGGTGTAAATCTACAATTCTTCTGTCGATATCATGCAGATTACCAAAATCATCACTAATGTCTTAGCGAGAATCATAAAGCACAAATATATTAAACCAAATCATATGGTGCCAACCAAAGAGATAAAGACAGTCAATTCAAATAACAAAGGGATCCATTATAACCTTAGAGCAAATATTCAGTTCATAGCTATTAACTAAATACGAGTAGCAACAAAGACAACATTTATGGAAT
The DNA here is from genome assembly GCA_016801055.1 of Panax notoginseng. Taxonomy (NCBI): domain Eukaryota; kingdom Viridiplantae; phylum Streptophyta; class Magnoliopsida; order Apiales; family Araliaceae; genus Panax; species Panax notoginseng. The sequence continues at coordinate 37,589,214 of CM029016.1, read as the reverse complement.
ACAAAATTAGAGGAAATAAATGGATAGAAGAAACTTCTTCAAAGCCCCTTCAATCCCCACGCATTTCGCTCAAATCAAGCTTTCCAATCCATGCCGCTCGTTGCTCTTGTGCTCCAAAGAAACCCAAACTTCTCCCTAATCTACCTAATCTATATTTACAAACATAAGAGAGAACTAGAGAGAGAAAGTACAAAAGAGAATCTAATCTAAGCAAAAACTACTTGATTCTATGTTATAGGATGTCTCTCCCCCTCTCCCTGATGCAGGCGGCTGCTCCTCGCTTATATATGCGTCTCCTCCCTTTGCAAGGTCAAACACAAGCCCTCTTTGCCTGGACACGGAGATCGCGCTGCGGCGCGAGCAAAAGCTCTCTGGATGGCGATGCGGCACCACATTAGTATGAAAGACACGGAGCTCACGCTGCAGCGCGAGCCAAAGAAGGGTCAGTGGTGCTGGGGCGCGGTCATTAGCACTAGGGCGTCAGATTCGGCGTTGGGGCGCGAGTCTGCCATCGGCCTTGGTGCTGGGGCACCACACGTAGCTCAAGCAAGGCGCCAAAAGTCAGTAGCTTTGCCTAGCATTGGCGCTGGGACGTGAGCTGGGGCGCTGGGACGCCGGATGTGGCGCTGGGGCGCGACTTCCAAGTGTAACACTGGCGCTGCTGCGCCGGTACAGGAAAAATGGCCAATATGCCCTGTAAGCTGGAAAACAACTCTGCATTGCATCAATTAAGCATAATAACACTACAATCATATAAAACTATATAAAATCTACGAGAACAAGCAACTATTTAAGTCATAAAATATCCGATTCGTGGGTTTAAATCCCGTTCATCAAATACCCCCAAACTTAAGTCTTTGCTTGTCCTCGAGCAAACTAACTAACACAGCACTAATAATAAAACATACCCGAAAGAAAATAAAAATAGTATAGTAGCATCATGGCTTCAAAGCTTGATCATAGCCACTCCTAGAGAATAGAGAAAACACAGATATGAGTAAGAGTTCATTCAATTTCAAGCGTAAGACTGTATTCGATCCATTCTATGTGTGTGTGTGGAGATCAACCGTCCTAACTAATCATGGCTCAAATAAGTTCGCACAGTTGATTGCTAATACTAATATGCATACTCCGCAACTTAAGCATTCCGCAAGCATTAAGAATAAGACGCAAATGCAGGAAAAGTTCAAAAGAAACTAGCATGACGACAGCAAAATCTGACTCGGACAGTCCTTAATTACCTTAGGCTATTCAGAACTACCCATGAATGAGCTTTTGATCAGTGACTCCCAAGCCAGACGACTTTAGGGCACTAGGTGTAGAACACCTCTTTGAATCTAATAACTCAAGCAGTAAAGGCCACGTAATCAACATAAGCCACTGAGATTTTACAACAAAAACGAAGAATATTTAGTGAGTGCATTTTATGGTCCATCTTGATATCGGTCCTGCGTTTATGGGCGAGTGCGTTTTATGCTCCATCTCGACCCACCGCAAAACTTTAGATATAAACTCTTATTTTCTCTTTTTATTCTCATTTCATCATTTTTTTTATGTCAACATGCTAGAATCCAAGATCCAAGGCTGTATAAACGTCTAAGTCCTTTATTACCTTGTATAAATGAAAGTTTATAAGAGTGAACAAATTTTCAAAGCAATAAACACGCGAACTAAATTTGAAAAATAACTAGTTAAATACAGTTGGTCAGGGCGTGCTAAGAAGGACAGATCAATAACAGTCTAAACTTATCAATTGAACAACCCCTAGCTCATACAGGCTTGACACGACTCTAAGAGATAGGCATAGATACTTGATGCTCGTCATCAGCCACAATCAAAAAATTAGTAATAACTATAATACCCTTGCTAAATAGCAGCTCAAAATAGGGTAAAAAGGCCATTCACATGGCACAAGCATCAAATCTGTATAAGCCCCAAAAAGATGGCTATAAACCACAATCATGCTGATAATAATCAAAGCATTAATAAAATGAAAACCAAAAATAGTTCATGGCATAATAATAATTAAAGCATAATCCTAAAAATCCCGCAGTTCAAAACGACTGCACCACAATACTGATAATAAAAGCATAATAAAGTACTAAAGTATGCAACCTATCATGGTAGTAAAGAAATAAACAGATAGCATCCAAAACACCCCCAAACTTGAGGTGAGCAATGCCCTCATTGCTAAACATAAAGCAATCGTATACAAGAGGGCTTCCCTGAAGTTCGCTCACTCAGCAACGGTCTCGCTCTCGTTAGCCTCGGCGGGCGGTGATGGGGGGTAGGGTGAGAAGACAGGAGGCTCTGGGAACCATGCCTCATCGCTAATAAATTTTGTGTTGTCCCACGACGTTGGTGGTGCCGCGGACGATGATCCTCCCATGCTAAGGCGTTGCCTCTTTTGTGCCATTTTCTGATATTTTTCTATATGTTATCTGCACAAGCCAAGACAAGAACACAAACTACACTACAAAGCAAATAAGCATTATTCCAAATAATAGAATAACTAACTACAAAGTGAACTAGACATATATAAAGAAAACAGATAAAATTTATACCAAGATGGGGGTGCCTCCCCACCAACTGCTTGTTTTAAAGTCGTCAGCTTGACTATACCGACGTCATTCAATCCGGCTTATAAGCAAAAATGACCTTCTCATGCCGCCTATTCGTCATCTCCTTTGGATTTTTGGCAGACATGGATGATGGATCATCCTTATTTTCTCCATCCTTCGGCACAAAGAATCTTTTACCACTGGAATTATCCACTAATTCCCCTTGTTCATTAAATTGAAAGCGTTATTTGTGCTCTATTGGACCCTCTCAGGTTTCCACAGTCGTGAGCATGGTTTCTAATAGTAGATCAGTCTTGATGATACCACCACTATTGATCCTTGTGTCTCCAACTTCAGACTCCACCGGTTGGCCAACCTGCACTACGACGTCTCCCTCAACAACTGTGTGAGACTCACTGCATTTTCCTTGCATATCCACCATGCAATGCTTTACTGCTTCATCGTCGAGATCAATTACGACCGGGAGATTGCCTTGCGGTGGATTTGTGATGGAACTGACGAGTTGCCCCAATTGCTTCTCAAGGCTGTGCAATGCGACTTCTTGGCTTTCCATCCGAACCTCATTGCTCTGAATAAAGTCGGTGAGAATCTCCTCAAGTCGGTTCTCTTCTTCTCGTGCTAAGGTCTCATAAAAGCTCTCATTGGGTTGAGACGTCAACTCATAATGCGGCGGAGACTGATAGTCAAACTGAAAGGCATGATTCGGATCATAATATTGCTCTTGACTGAAGTCCCATGAGTTTGGATAACCCTGGCAGTTTGGAAGATAGGAGATCGGTTCAAAGTCAGCTCGTTCCTGACAGTAGGCGTTCTGAGTGGACGGACACTCGAGATTGTCAGAAAACCTCAAGGCATTAGCAATTTGAAGTTGTAATCTCTCGAGTCCTTCTTTCGAGCTTGGTTGTGTTATCCCCTCATAAGGCCATTGATAACATTGATCGTCCATAATCTGTAGACTTAAAAACAAAAAGAAAGGAAGATCAAACAAATAAAAGAAGTAAATATATACACGTTCAAAGTAAGACTAAATTGAATTAAATCAATATTGGACAATATTAGAATAATAGTTCCCCGGCAACGGCGCCAAAAACTTGTTGGTCGGAAAATCGATCACTAAACACGCGTATGTATACGCGGTATAACAAGTAATACAGTGATAAGAAGTGTGTCGTACCGACGAGGAACTATGACTAATATTTACCAAATACCGACTATTTATCGCTAAAGTCTTATTCGAACAGCACCAAATAGAAGTGTGATTAATCTAATTATACTACTTAACAAAGCAAGTAAACAGATAACGAATGGAAATTTAAGAAATTACAAGCTAAGGTCACAACTTCACCCCCACACAGGCATTCTGTCGAACACCTGGCATGCTATGTTCATCAAACTAGCTACCTTTCTCTCTTTGGTCTAAATGGTCACGATAATTTGTCGACCGAGAACACACAGGTGCTTATGCACCTCTGTCGAGGTATGCACAAACATATCCTCTCTAGATCCACCCTAAAGGGAATAGAACAGAAAAGAACGTCCAAGCTAGATGCAATCCTACATATGTCTATGCGAATCAATCATAACAAGGATTTAAGCATAAGTTCTCATTGAGGCCGCACGTGGCGCACAGAGATATGCCTATTCTTCGCGCAACTTATGCAGTCGAAACCCACAATCACATGCTAATATATTTAGGTGTAAATCTATAATTCTTCTGTCGATATCATGCAGATTACCAAAATCATCACTAATGTCTTAGCGAGAATCATAAAGCACAAATATATTAAACCAAATCATATGGTGCCAACCAAAGAGATAAAGACAGTCAATTCAAATAACAAAGGGATCCATTATAACCTTAGAGCAAATATTCAGTTCATAGCTATTAACTAAATACGAGTAGCAACAAAGACAATATTTATGGAATACAAAATTAGAGGAAATAAATGGATAGAAGAAACTTCTTCAAAGCCCCTTCAATCCCCACGCATTCCGCTCAAATCAAGCTTTTCAATCCATGCCGGTTGTTGCTCTTGTGCTCCAAAGAAAGCCAAACTTCTCCCTAATCTACCTAATCTATATTTACAAACATAAGAGAGAACTAGAGAGAGAAAGTACAAAAGAGAATCTAATCTAAGCAAAAAATACTTGATTCTATGTTATAGGATGTCTCTCCCCCTCTCCCTGATGCAGGCGGCTGCTCCTCGCTTATATATGCGTCTCCTCCCTTTGCAAGGTCAAACACAAGCCCTCTTTGCTTGGACACAGAGCTCGCGCTGCGGCGCGAGCAAAAGCTCTCTGGATGGCGGTGCGGCGCCACATTAGTATGAAAGACACGGAGCTCGCGCTGTAGCGCGAGCCAAAGAAGGGTCAGTGGTGCTGGGGCGCGGTTATTAGTGCTGGGGCGTCGGATTCGGCGTTGGGGCACGAGTCTGGCGCCGGCCTTGGCGCTGGGGGGCCACACGTAGCTCAAGCGAGGCGCCAAAAGTCAGTAGTTTTGCCTAGCATTGGCGCTGGGGCACGAGCTGGGGCGCTGGGGCGCCGGATGTGGCGCTGGGGCGCGACTTCCAAGTGTAACACTGGCGCTACGACGCCAGTACAGGAAAAATGGCCAATATGCCCTGTAAGCTGGAAAACAACTCTACATTGCATCAATTAAGCATAATAACACTACAATCGTATAAAACTATATAAAATCTACGAGAACAGGCAACTATTTAAGTCATAAAATATCTGATTCGCGGGTATAAATCCCGCTCATCAGGCCCCACCCATGTCATCATCACATGTGGGCCCCACCTCTTATTATATATATATATATATATATATTGAATAACTTTCTACCGATTATTTTGAAAAATGAGTAAGTGGGGGTCCAAATAATAAGTAAAATTTACAACAAATACTTCATAAAAATCCCCTCAATTTTTTTAACAACATTTATTCATCATTATTATAACTCGGAATATTAACAACCAGATCGTTCCCAGGAAAGAGGGGGCTTTCCGATAAGGATTTCTCTATATTGGTGCGCAATTAGGTGATCAAATCACTTTTCTCGACAGAACTTTCTAGACATTGTTAATTATGTAAATAATAATATGAATAACTTGTCATCTCAATTATTGATTTAATAATATAAAATATTGACAATAATATAATCAAATAATGTGAGATACTATGCAACAATTACTATAGCAATAATTGAGTATAACTGAGTGACTTCTCACGTAAGCATCAATAATCAATACCGTGTGCTACTATGCAACCACACGTATTACAGTACTTTTCATCATCGGGTATTTCAACAATTAACGGTAAAACTTTTGCCGTTATTTTTATAAAAAGATATTTTTGTCGTTTTCTAATACTGAAAATAATTCAGTTGTGGGGTCCACCAATGATTGTGTCGTCGTACCAATATTTTCTGTTAAAACGAATATTTCCCGACCAATTGAATATTTTATAACAACTTGCATACTTTGCAAAATTTGTAAATATTACCCACAACTATAATATTATAACAAATCCACATCATAATATTAAAAATGATATTTCGAAAAAAATTAATCTTTATTTATAAAAATTTGGGTCTTATAACCTCTCTTTCTTATGAAATTTCATCCTCGAAATTAGAGTACGTACCTGGTATGTCAAAGAGGTGAGGATACTTTAATTTCACTTCAAATTCTAACTCCCAGGTCATTTTCTCAACATCGTGGTTTCTCCGTAAAACATTAACTTGAGGTATAACCTTAGAGCGTAGAATATGTTCCTTCTTATCCAAGATTTTAACAGATACCTCTTTATATGTTAAATCTTCCGCTATCTCGTCTGGTTCTAACTCAATAATATGGTTCGGATCTTCCACATATTTACGTAACATAGATATGTGAAAAACGTTATGAACACGAGACATATTTGGAAGTAAGGCGAGTCTATAGGCCACAATTCCTACTCGATCGAGGATTTCAAATGAGCCAATGAATCGTGGATTGAGCTTTCCTCTCTTTCCAAATCTTGTAACTCCTTTCTATGGACCAACACGTAACAACACATGATCGCCAACATTAAATAACTTCTTTCCTTCTCAACTTCTTTTCAAAGAAGTTCTAATCTATCCAACATTCCCTAACCTTTATAACTTATCAAGAATTATGAAGTAGAATGAATAACGAGGAACATAAGAATTCCTTTAAAACATTTTATACTTGTTGAGGGGAAAATCGACCATGAACTCTTATTAGGTTTAACAGTATTTCACCGTAAACCCTTCTATCACGGTCAGTTTACAATCATCAAGAAGGTCAACTACCTCTTCCATACGTAAGCGATCAACCCATCGTATAACCCCATTTCAGGGTATGTTCACCTCAGACTTAATTATTAGTTTTCGCACCAAACAACTTGGCTTACCATAACTTCTTCAAAGAAAGCTCAATTTTTTTTAAACATGACATACCATTCGTCTTAGCCAGATCAATTAGCTTAGACCATACCAATAAATTGGACATCAACTTGAAACATTCGTCTAGCCACATCAATTGATATCGACTACTTCTTTAAATTATTTTTCAATACATCAAAACGTTTCATGACGTCATGACACCGTACTTTTCACAGTACGTTGAGGACTTCGTCATTAAACATCATACCATAGCGGGTTGTTAATCATAAGATCACATCCAACACTAGGTTCAATTGCGTTAATAACTCCATCATTTTACCATCTTTGCATCAGATGCATTGATGATATAAAATTCATTTTGATATTTCAAATCAATTTCTATCTAGCCGAAGCAATTAGCATAGACATATAAAGAATAGTTCTTTTAAAATCCGTTAGTTCCAAAAATTGAACCAAGTCTTTCCTTTTCAAAACGCACATATAAGAACGATTTCAATATACTTCGAAATCTAGCATAGCTAGATGACTTGGAATATCCTATTTCTCCATCTTCCTTTATTGGCTTACTTGCGACAATACTTAATCTTCTCTAGCACCTTCACTGCTAAGTCTACTGAAAATACTTATTTTCAGTCTAAACATTCCTATACCTTAGTATAGTCCATCAACTTACCACACTTTATGTGTTTAGGAACTTTCCACAACCATATGTGTTTAAGAACTTATCTTCGCAATATGTACTCCAAGAACAAATCAAGGACTATCCATATACTCAGGGCTAAGAAACATAGCATATAACTATGAGTCACAAACTTTTCATAAGTATTAGTTTCAAGAACTCACACCTAACTTATCATTCTCTACCTATCAAGTATATACATGAGAAACGATTCACCTTTTCACCATATACGTATTGATAGCGCGACATATTCTAATGATTGTCACTGTAATAAGCTAAGCAGTTGTTACACCAAAGCACAAACCTCTGCCCATAACAAAGGTTCATACAATATGAGTTGTGACGCCCCCAAAATAGGTATACATCACCTATTCTGAGACGCCAAAAACATGGTACAGAAACAACTATAACATCATTACTATAATTGTCGTGCAAAATACGACAACACATAAACTGTGAGTTTAAATACAAATATTATCTTCTAGACAATATCCACACTCAAATAAGTCCTCATTATAATTATTGAAACACAATTTTACAAAATAGTGAGGACTGCTAACACAACTGACTGGAAACATCACTCCACACCCCGACTAGTTCCCGCTATATTCTCGCCTCCTGAGAAAAATAGAACAAAAAAAAAGGGTGAGCTCAACTAGCCCAATAAAGAATATTATGACTAAGATAATATACAACAAATTATCATTAGTCTTCAATAGGGAAAAATCTGATAAAATATAATAGACAATAAGTGTTAGATCAACAACTGCAGCGGAAACAACAATCCATTAGAAGAGTCAAGTAGAGAATGAATTGTACTATCTTCTAAGATTTAAAAGTACATCGTCAATATTTTATCCCTATAACATCAATTAATACACATCTTGAATCAAATATTCATCTTTGCACTACAGGCCAAAAATATTCATTTGTATCACCAGTTGGTCATGTTCATCTAAACACATGTTCATCTTTGCACTACGGGCCAAAGATATTCATAAGTTAATCATTCATCTTTGCACTACAGGCCAAAGATATTCAGTAATATCATCATTTAGGACTGAGGATGATAAAAAATATCTTAAAGAAAACGAATCCAGTGAAACAAAAGGACAAATATTAGGGATTCGTACTACAATTTATCCAAGTTCAAAAATACTCCATAATAATCAATTATGGAGCAGAATTCAAATATAAAGATCAAAACATGGATACAATCAAAGATAGAAACCATACTAGACATTTTGGACAAAGAACAGAAATTTTTATTTTTCTGTGAATAGTGCCGTATTCGTAAATAGTACTGTATACGTGAATAGTGTCGTATACGTGAACAGTAATCCCGACACAAAAAGGTAAAAATTCCACAATAAAATTCATATCAATATTTTGGCATAATGATATTGAAGAAAATAATATCATTTACGGAGAAAATAACATCCCTTACCTCAAAGAACAATACTTCCGGCCGAAATATCAGGTATAAGGCTGAAGGAAACTTGTACTGAATAGCAACTCTCAAAGTATCTAAATACTCACAAAAATACGCTCGATAATATAGAGAGAGAAAGAGAGAAAACTTGTTTCTGGTGTGATTTTCAATTCTAACTAAGCACCCTATTTATAAGAAAATGTTAGAACGTCAAAGAAGACTAAATTAATAAAATAATAAAAAAAAAATTCTGTACATGCTACTTTAAAAAATCTCAGCCCACCAAATTTGAAAATTAATTCATCACATTTTATCAACAAAGGACAAAAGTGGGTCCCACCCATAATTTTAATAAAAATATTTATTTCTGAAACTTCAATAATTCATAATAAATAGCTCTTTTATCAGAAAAATTTGAATCTCATATCCTTTTCATAGAAAATTTAATTCTCTACAACTTTGTAGATTTAAGTTTTTTAAAATTCCAAATAAAAAATGCCCGAAATTCACATACGGACTATTTTTAATGCCTCCATTCTGACAAAATACTGATAAAACACCTCAGTATTAACTCCTTCACATAAAATAAATATTTTCTTATCATATAAATTAATAATTAATTATTCACAAATAATATTACAGAATCACAATTATGACAACTAGGTCGTTCCCAGGAAAGAGGGGGCTTTCTGATAATGATTTCTCCTTACTAGCGCGCAATTAGGTGACCAAACCTCTCCTTAGACAGAACTTCCTTAGACATTGTCAATAATGCTATCTAATAATATTATTCAAATAATATAAATTATTGATCTGATAATAGAGATACTGTGCAGTGACAATTATTGAAACAATAATAATATAAAATATCAGCATAGCAATTATTGAATCAATAAAATAAAATATTGAACAGTAATTACTGTAATATTTATTGAGTAGTGCCTTCTTACGTAAAGATCAATAATTTAATAATACTGTGCAATACCATGTGCTACTGTGCAACCACGCGTATTACTGTATTTTAACCACCGGGTATTCCAACAGTGTTAACGATAACCATTACGCCGTTATTTATAAAAACTCAAACTTATTATTTTTTTCATCCGACCGTTTTCTGTTATGGGGCTCATAAATGGCTGTGCCATCGTACGAATATTCTCCGACAGCAAGAATATTCTACGACCAAACGAATATTCCCCGACAACAATGAATATTTTAAAACCACTTGCTTATTTTGCAAAATTTGCACATTTCACCCATAACCAAAGTATTATATCAAATTAACACCTTATTATTCACAATAATTAGAGGAAATTCTATTTTATTTATAAAGAGTTGGGGTCTTACAACCTCCCCTCCTTATAAAATTTTGTCCTCAAAATTGACGTACGTACCTGGTATTTCGAAAAGGTGAGGATACTTCGTTTTCATTTTCGATTCTAACTCCTAGGTCATTTCTTCAATAGCATGGTTTCTCCACAAAACCTTAACTTGTGGTATAACCTTGGTGCGTAGGACATGCTCTTTTCTATCCAAGATCTTAACAGGTACCTCCTCGTACGTTAAATCTTTGGCTATCTCGTTTGGTTCTAACTCAATAATGTGGTTCGGGTCTTTCACATATTTACGAAGCATAGATATGTGAAAAATATTATGAACACGAGACATGCTTGGAGGTAATGCGAGTCTATAGGCCAGATTTTCTATTCGGTCAAGAATCTCAAATGGACCAATAAATCTTGGATTGAGCTTTCCTCTCCTCCCAAATCTTGTTACTCCCTTCCATGGAGAAATACGTAACAATACATGATCCCCAATATTAAATTCTACATCCTTTCGATGAAGATCCGCATAACTCTTTTGTCGATTCTGTGCCGTTTGTATACGTTGTCGGATTATTTTGATTTTCTCTGTAGTCATACGTACCAATTCTAGTCCCAACAACGTCGCTTCACCCACCTCGTCCTAGCATATTGCAAAACTGAATCGTAAATCTGTGCCCATAGCTTTCTACAAGCTAACCCAAAATCGTGAAGTGAATCTTGGGTCACGATCCAAAATTATGGATACTGGCATGCCATGCAATCTCACAATCTCATTTACGTACATACGAGAAAGACGTTCAAGGGAATAAGTCTCTTGTATCAGCAAGAAATGAGCAGACTTGGTTAATCTATCAACAATAACCCAAATAGCATCTATGCCTTGAGAAACATTGGGAAGACCCGTAACGAAATCCATAGTAATGTGTTCCCACTTCCATTTCGGAATCTCAAGTGGTTACAATGGACCCTTTGACACTTGATGCTCCGCCTTTACACGTTGACAAGTTAAACAACTCAAGACAAACTCCGCGATCTCTCTCTTCATATTGCTCCACCAAAATATATGTTGAAGATCATGATATATTTTGGAACTCCCAAGATGGATTGCAAAAGGTGTGTTGTGTGCCTCCATCATGATTCTATGCTTCAAGTCAGAATCATTAAGAACATAAAGTCTGGAGTTGACTCGAAGTATTCCTTCTTCATCGATTCTTGCTTCTGGAATAGCACCTTCTTGCACTTTCTTCTTCATACGCATCAGCTCCAGCTCCGTAGCTTGAGCAGCTTTAACTTTATCGATTAAAGTCGGTTCTACACGTATGCTTGATATCATCACGTGGGTACTTGGAGCCTTTACCTCTATCTCCATCTTTTGCAAGTCATACAAAATGGGCCTTTGCGTTAACAACATCACAATCATACCCGCAAATGATCTTCTACTCAATGTGTCAGCTACTACGTTCGCTTTTCTAGGATGATATTGGATGGTATGATCGTAATCTTTCAACAGCTCAAGCCAACACCGTTGCCGCTTGTTGAGTTCCTTTTAGGTGAAAAAATATTTAAGACTCTTATGATCCGTATAAATCTCCACTTTCTCCCCATACAGGTAGTGTCTTCAGATCTTCAACGCGAAAACGACTGCTGCCAATTCCAGATCATGAGTAGGATAATTCCTCTCATATTCTTTGAGTTGTCGTGAAGCATAGGCTATGACTTTTCCATGTTGCATAAGAACACATCCTAACCTTTTTCCTCAAGCATCGCTGTAGATAATAAATCCATCTGAACCAGATGGTATTGTCAGAACAGGTGCCGAAATGAGTCTCCTCTTGAGCTCTTGGAAACTCTTCTCGCATTCCTCGCTCCAACCGAATGTTGTATCTTTTCGAGTCAGTTGAGTTAACGGAGTAGCGATTCGAGAAAATCCTTCCACGAATCTCCGATAGAAACCAGCTAAGCCCAAAAAACTACGTACTTCGGTCATCGACTTCGGTTGCTCCCAATTTTGTATGGCTTCAATCTTCGCCGGGTCAACAGATACTCCATGTTTTGACACCATGTGCCCAAGGAATGCTTCCTCAAGTCAGAACTCGCATTTCTTCAGCTTGGCATATAGCTTGTTATCGCGAAGCCTTTGGAGTACTAGCTTCAAATGGTGCTCATGATCTTCACGACTTTTGGAATAGATGAGGAAGTCATCAATAAAGACAACAACGAACTGATCCAAATATCCCTTGAACACACGGTTCATGTGACGCCCCCAAAATAGGTATACATCACCCATTCTGAGTCGCCAAATACATGGTACAGAAACAAGTACAACTTCATTAATACAATTATTGTGCAAAATACGACAACACATAAACTGTGAGTTTACATACAAATATTGTCGTCTAGACAATATCCACACTCAAATAAGTCCTCGTTACAATTATTGAAATACTATTCTACAAAATAGTGAGGACTGCTAAAATAACTGACTGGAAATATCACTCCACACCCTGACTAGTTCCCGCTATATTATCGCCTCCTGAGAAAAATGGAACAAAAAGGAAAAGGGTGAGCTTAACTAGCCTAGTAAAGAATATTATGACTAAGATAATATACAACAAATTATCATTAGTCTTCAACAGGGAAAAATCTAATAAAATATAATAGACAACAAATTTTAGATCAACAACTGCAGCAAAAACAGCAATCCATTAGAAGAGTCAAGTAGAGAATGAATTCTAGTATCTTCTAAGATTTAAAAGCTCATCATCAATATTTTATCCCTGTACCATCAATCAAAATACATCTTGAATCAATATTCATCTTTGCACTACAGGCCAAAGATATTCATTTATATCACCAGTTGGTCATGTTCATCTAAACACCTATTCATCTTTGCACTACGGCCCGAAGATATTCATCAGTTAATCATTCATCTTTGCACTACAGGCCAAAGATATTCAGTAATACCATCATTTAGGGCTGAGGATGATGAAAAATATTTTAAAGAAACAAATCCAGTGAGATAAAAGGATAAAGATTAGGGATTCGTACTTTAGATAATTCAAGTTCAAAAACGTTCCATAATAAACCATAGTGGAGTAAAATTCAAGAATGAAGATCAAAACATGGATACAATCAAAGATAGTAACCATAATATACATCTTAGACAAAGAAGAGAAAATTTTATTTTCCTGTAAATAGTGTCGTATTCGTGAATAGTGCCGTATACGTGATTAGTAACCCCGACACAAAAATATTGAAATTTTACAATAAAATTCATATCAATATTTCGGCATAATGATATTGAAGAAATTAAAATAATATCATTTACGAAGAAAATAACATCCTTTACCTCAAAATAATAGTACTTCTGATCGAAATATCGGATGTAAAGCCAAAGAAAACTTGCACTGAATAGCAACTCTCAAAGTATCTAAATTCTCACAAAAATATGCTCGATAATATAGAGAGAATACTTATGAATTCTGGTGTGATTTTCAATTCTAACTAAGCACCTTATTTATAGAAAAATGCTTAGAACACCAAAGCAGACTAACCTGATACCTGATGACTTTACCTGCTACTATTTCCGCCCACCACTTTTAAAATAAAATTTCAACACATTTCTCACCAACCAAAAGTGGGGCCCACCCATTCTAGAAATTTCTATAATATTTTAAATAATTAGTAACTTCAATAATTCAGAATAAATGGCCATTTTATCAGAAAAATTCGAATCTCATATGCTTTCCGTAGGAAATTTAATTCTCTACAACTTTGTAGATTTAAGTTTTTCCAAATTCTAAACAGAAAATGTCCAAAATTCACATACGGACGATTTTTAATACCTCCATTCCGATAAAATACTAATAAAACACATCAACTTTAATTCCTTCATTTATATCCACACAAAATAAATATATCCATCATTTATATCCACATCAAATAAATATTTTCTTATCATATAAATCAATAATTAATTATTCATAAATAATAGGGAAATGATATTTTCACAACAGTTTTTGATATTTTCACACGAAAAGTGTCGCTATAGATCCTATAGCGACGATTTTTACATCTACAGCGACACTTTACGTGTGGAAATATCAAAAACTGTTGTGGAAATATTATTTTCCTAAATAATATTACAGAATCACAATTATGACAACCAGGTCGTTCCCAAGAAAGAGGGGGCTTTCTGATAAGAATTTCTCCTTACTGGCGCGCAATTAGGTGACCAAACATCTCCTTAGACAGAACTTTCTTAGACATTGCCAATAATGTTATCTAATAATATTATTCAAATAATATGAATTATTGATATGATAATAGAAAATACTGTGCAGTGACAATTATTGAAATAACAATAATATAAAATATTAACGTAGCAATTATTGAATCAATAAAATAAAATATTGAACAGTAAGTACTGTAACAATTATTGAGTAGTGCCTTCTTATGTAAGGATCAATAATTCAACAATACTGTGCAATACCGTGTGCTACTGCACAACCACGCGTATTACTGTATTTTAACCACCGGGTATTCCAACAGTGTTAACGGTAACTACTACACCGTTATTTGTAAAAACTCAAACTTGTCGTTTTCTTCATCCGACCGTTTTCTGTTATAGAGCCCGCAAATGGCTGCGCCATCGTACGAATATTCCACGATCAAGCGAATATTCCTCGACAACAATGAATATTTTATAACTACTTGCTTATTTTGAAAATTTTGCACATTTCGCCCATAACCAAAGCATTATATCAAATTAACACCTTATTATTCAAAATAATAATTAGAGAAAATTCGATTTTATTTATAAAAAAAATTTGGGGTCTTACAGATCATCATATCCATGAATGCAGCAGGAGCATTAGTTAATCCAAAAGATATGACTAAGAATTCATAATGCCCGTACCGAGTTCTGAAGGCAGTCTTCAGAATATCCTTAGTTTTAATCTTCAGCTGATGATATCCAGAATGAAGATTGATCTTTGAAAAGAATTGTGCTCCTTGCAACTGGTCGAACAGGTCATCAATGCGAGGTAGTAGATACCTATTCTTGATGGTGACATGGTTCAATTCTCGATAGTCAATACAAAGTCGCATACTCCTATCTTTCTTCTTTACGAATAAAATAGGAGCACCCCAAAGAGATGTACTAGGACGAATGAAACCGATGTCTAACAACTTCTGTAGTTGGACCTTTAACTCCTGAAGTTCAATAGGAGCCATTCGATATGGGATTTTAAAAATAGCTTTTGTACCGGGTTCAAGGTCAATAAAGAATTCAACTTCACGTTCTGGGGGTAGACCGGGAAGTTTTTCAGGAAATACGTCAGGAAATTCACTAACAATAGAAATATTATTCAAATCTGACGTGTTTTTGTTCAAGTCCGTGACATGGGCTAAGAAAGCTTGACATTCATTTTTTAATAAACGAATAGCTTTATGGCTTGATATGACAGTGATTGACTTTAGTGGTTTGGTAGCTTAAATTCGCATAACAGGTTGGTTAGGAATATGAAAACTAACAACATTACGAAAATAATCAATTTTGGCATGATGAATAGTTAACCAATCAATTCCTAAAATCACATCAAATGCAAGTATTTTCAAGAAAATAAGATCAACAGGTAATGTGATGGTACCAACTTAGATCAAGCAAGATTTATAAACAATAGATGTAATGAAAGTTTCTCCTAACGGAGTCTCAACAGATAAGTCAAAGTCTAATTTCTCAGGAGTCACGTTTAAACATTGAGCACAAGCAAGAGAGATAAAAGAATGGGTAGAACCGGTATCTAATAAGGTATAAACTTCACAAGAGTTTATGATTAGCTTACCCGTGATCACCTCGTTCGGGTTCCTAGCGTTTTGGCCAGTCACGACAAACGCTCTTCCAGGACCCACCATCTTTGACTTGTCCGGGACAGCCTTCGGAGTCACCATTCCCGCTGGACTTGGTTTCGCTACAAGACAATCTCTAGCTATATGACCTTCCTTTCCACAGTTATAGCACACCTTGGATTGTTGTGGGCAGTTTGGGCTGATATGTCCCTCTTTCCCGCATTTGTAACAAACGACCGGTGATCGTTCTCCTCCCCTAGAAACAGTTGATGCTGGTGCTGACGTCTTCACATTATCATTGTTGTACCTTCTCTTTTTAAAATCTCCCCATGGCTCGCTTCTTCTATTATCATGGCCACGATTACCACCAGAGTGGTTACGACTTTTGTCTGAATGTTTTCCTCCCCGCTGGTTGTCATTGCTCCGATGACTACTGCCACCGGTATAACCCTGGTTATGGTCCCTCGGTTGAACATACTCATTATCAAGCTCTAATAATTGAGCCCTGTTAACAACATCTGAATATAGAGAAAATTTATGAGAGATAAGATATTGCCGAATTTCAAGTTTTAGACCTCTCAGAAACATCCTCGTCATTCGTTTCTCATTCTCTACCAAATGAGGTGCAAACCTGGATAACTCTGCGAACATCGCCTCATACTGGGACACCGTCATGTTGTTTTGTTCCAGTCTAATAAACTTTACCTCCTTCATATGACGAATACTTTTAGGAAAGTACTTATCATTGAATAGTTTCTGAAATGTTTCCCAAAACATGTTGAGTGCGGCAGGCTGGATATGCTTCACAGACTCCCACCAGTAGTATGCCTCACCACGGAACATAAAGGTGGCGAATGGAACCTTCTGTTCCTCCGTGCATCCCAAGACATCAAATATCTTGATAATTTGCTTGACCCACGTTTCTGCCTTGATCGGATCTGCCTTTCCCACAAATTCTGGTTGTCCTAACTCTTTAAACTGCTTGGCTGTGACAAGCCGCGCGTTGCCATCATTTTCACCCGTATTTTGTACACGAGTCTCCCTCATCTGATTTTACATGAACTGCAAAAAACTTCTAAACATTCCATCATTCATCATTTGTTCAGTAGTGTTGTTTACAGGAGGAATATTGCCTTCCTGTTGCATGTTCCCTTAGTTGGTGATTATAGGTGTCTCCACGGTCTCATTCACTCCATTGTTAACATTCTAAGCTGTCATTCTAAAATATTGTCATAAAACAAGGGTTAATTAAAGAAATTGACATATCACATAATACCCTTATATTATGACTGACCAACAAATAAGCTTAGGTAGGACACACTAGCGAAAGATTTACTCGTCTCTCCCCTCCTAGTTCTATTTTCCCGATCTCTGCCAGAGATCATATTCCTAAGCTCTGATACCAACTGTGACGCCCCCAAAATAGGTATACATCACCTATTCTGAGTCGCCAAAAACATGGTACAGAAATAACTACAACATCATTACTATAATTGTCGTGCAAAATACGACAACATATAAACTGTGAGTTTAAATACAAATATTACCTTCTAGACAATATTCACACTCAAATAAGTCCTCATTACAATTATTGAAACACTATTTTACAAAATAGTGAGGACTGCTAGCACAACAGACTGGAAACATCACTCCACACCCCGACTAGTTCCCGCTATATTCTCGCCTCCTGAGAAAAATGGAACAAAAAAGAAAAGGATGAACTCAACTAGCTTAGTAAAGAATATTATGACTAAGATAATATACAACAAATTATCATTAGTCTTCAACAGGAAAAAATCTGATAAAATATAATAGACAACAAGTTTTAGATCAACAACTGCAGCGGAAACAACAATCCATTAGAAGAGTCAAGTAAAGAATGAATTCCACTATGTTCTAAGATATAAAAGTCCATCATCAATATTTTATCCCTGTAACATCAATCAATATACATCTTGAATCAAATATTAATCTTTGCACTACAAGCCAAAAATATTTATTTGTATCATCAGTTGGTCATGTTCATCTAAACACCTGTTCATCTTTGCACTACGGGCCAAAGATATTCATAAGTTAATCATTCATTTTAGCACTACAGGCCAAAGATATTCAGTAATATCATGATTTAGGACTGAGGATGATGAAAAATATCTTAAAGAAAACGAATCCAGTAAAATAAAATGACAAATATTAGGAATTCGTACTACAGTTTATCCAAGTTTAAAAATACTCTATAATAATCAATTGTGGAGCAAAATTTAAAAATAAAGATCAAAACGTGGATACAATCAAAGATAGAAACCATACTAGACATTTTGGACAAAGAAGAGAAATTTTCATTTTTCTGTAAATAGTGTTGTATTCGTGAATAGTACCGTATATGTGAACAGTAACCCCGACACAAAAAGGTAAAAATTCAACAATAAAACTCATATCAATATTATGGCATAATGATATTGAAGGAAATAATATCATTTACGGAGAAAATAACATCTCTTACCTCAAAAGAACAATACTTCCGGCTGAAATATCAGGTATAAGGCTGAAGAAAACTTGTAATGAATAGCAACTCTTAAAATATCTAAATACTCACACAAATACGCTCGATAATATTGAGAGAGAAATAGAGAAAACTTAATTTTGGTGTAATTTTTAATTCTAACTAAGCACCCTATTTATAGAAAAATGTTAAAACGCCAAAGCAGACTAAATTAATAAAATAATAATAAAAAATTTCTACGCATGCTACTTTCAAAAATCTCAGCCCACCACATTTAAAAATTAATTCAGATCATTTTACCAACAAAGGACAAAAGTGAGTCCCACCCATAATTTTAATAAAAATATTTATTTTTGAAATTTCAATAATTCATAATAAATAGTTCTTTTATCAGAAAAATTTGAATCTCATGTCCTTTCCATAGGAAATTTAATTCTCTACAACTTTGTAGATTTAAGTTTTTCTAAATTCCTAACAGAAAATACCCGAAATTCACATACGGACGATTTTTAATACCTCCATTCCGACAAAACACTGATAAAACACCTCAGCATTAACTCCTTCATATAAAATAAATATTTTCTTATCATATAAATTAATAATTAATTATTCACAAATAATATTACAGAATCACAATTATGACAACCAGGTCGTTCCCAGGAAAGAGGGGGCTTTCCGATAATGATTTTTCTTTACTGGCGCGCAATTAGGTGACCAAACCTCTCTTTAGATAGAACTTTTTTAGACATTGCCAATAATGCTATCTAATAATATTATTCAAATAATATGAATTATTGACCTGATAATAGAGATATTGTGCAATGACAATTATTGAAACAATAATAATATAAAATATCAACGTAACAATTATTGAATCAATAAATAAAATATTGAACAGTAATTATTGTAACAATTATTGAGTAGTGCTTTCTTATATAAGGATCAATAATTCAACAATACTGTGCAATACCGTGTGCTACTGTGCAACCACGCGTATTACTATATTTTAACCACCGGGTATTCTAGCAGTGTTAACGTTAACCATTACGTCATTATTTATAAAAACTCAAATTTGTCGTTTTTTTCATCCAACCGTTTTTCGTTATAGAGCCCACAAATGGCTGCGCCATCATACGAATATTCCCCGACAGCAAGAATATTCTATGACCAAATAAATATTCCCTGACAATAATGAATATTTTATAACCACTTGCTTATGTTGTAAAATTTGTACATTTCACCCATAACCAAAGTATTATATCAAATTAACACCTTATTATTCACAATAATAATTAGAGGAAATTTGATTTTATTTATAAAAAGTTAGGGTCTTACATGAGTCCTCAATTGAAATTTAACAACTTCTAACTTTCTCTTTACCTAATACGAATTTTCTTTAATTCGTATGCTATCCTTCACAACTCAATCTGAGTTCTTTATCCCGTACTACTTCATAGTACCATTCATTTATAGCATTGGCTACAAATCATTTATCGTTAAACATAACAATTGTTATTATGATTCAATATGATCACATGGTGATCTTCTTCCTTAATCGTTTAACTCAACGATTTTCTTATCCTTCTCTCTATGATTATAGTCTTAGGTACTCATACCTAAGGTATATAACCTATCAGCTTTGATACCAACTTGTAATGCCCCAAAATTCAGTCTATTTTCACACACAGGTTCCGTGCATCACGAGTACATCTTCTTCCCAACATACATCATTATATATTCAATATAACAACATACATTCTCAAATCCCATGTTCTAAGATCTTATAAACTCTTTCATTACAATTAATGATAATACATTATTCTTACATTTTACAAGAGTGACTTTTATCCACCACCAAGGATAAATCACAGTTCATTAAACTAATCTACATTACAAGTCTTCACTTGATCTTCACGTTCATTCACATACTGAATGGCACTTCATATGGATACCGGTCAGCTTGATCTTTACGAGATCCTTAAGTTCTTTCTAACATCATACGCTGAAAATGTTTTTCATTTAAAGCAAGTGTGAGCATTCAATTGCCCAGTAAGTCATAGCAGTTAAACAAACAACTTCAATGATTTAACTATTCTTTTAAGACTTCAATAACCAAACAAAGGTTATGAAGCAGCTTGAATAATAGGAATAATACTGATTCCTATCATTTCAAAACATTAGTCACCTACTCATTGACATACTTTCATTTTTCTACCCTTTTCCATACATATCCCGTCTGGCTAGAATCATTAGCACAGACTTAACAATAACGGTTCATGTATAAACAGAATATACTCATATTGAATAGTTCAATCACATAACAATTCATCTCAAATAAACACTGAAGTGTCCAAATTGTGGCATAAGGCCTCATACATACTACAACCTTGTACATATATCGCATATATGCACATAGATAAAACTTCTCAAGTTCAACATCTGAGAAGTTTAAGAAACTTGCATTCATGTAATATGAATGAAGTTAGGAAACTTACCTTACTCACAGCTACAGCTTACACTGAACTGCTCATTCAAATCCCTGCATAACACACAAGGAAATAACACATACACCAATTAGTCATAAACTTGACTTATGCATTGGTTAAACTTAACTTTACATTCGGACTGTCATTAATCTTATTATCGTTCATTACAGCTTTCATTCGTTATCCAATACATGAACCCCACGTTCATATTCTTTCTTAATGTCGAAGCCATACGGTTCGTTGTATGCTAAGACCGGTCGATCATCACCACTGCGTTGCGTTTACATTCATTACATTCTTTATCTTTTAATCCCGTTCAATCATTTTGTTCAACCTTTACTAAAGGTTTAAATCACTTATTTAAGTGTTATGTTACGTGAACTACATGTTCATTATCTTTCCGTACACTTCCCCACTGGCCCTTGCCCTGCACCGGCGCTGCGGTGCCGGTTCCCTTCCTTCCTTTCGTTCTCTATCTCTCGCATTGTCGCGCCACTCAGCAGTAGCTGATGGCCCGGGTTAGGGCTACAGCGCCGCCCCCCAAGGCATAGCTGGCGCTGCGATGCCGAGCATGAAACTTGGAAAATTTTCTAAGTCTTGAATTATGTTTGAGACGCTTACTTCGCAATCTCATAACTTCTTCGTTATAACTCAGAACGAGGTCGTTCCAAAGTTATTCTATTTCTTATCTTATGTACTTTAACTTTCCTCGGACAGAAATAAATTCTGAATCCATTAACATACCATTCAATTGGCTTAAATTCTATCCTTCGTTCGTTTTACGTTATTAACGTTCTTCGTTCGTTCGTCCGTCCGTAATTAAGTCATCCAAACTCGAAACTTGTTTGTTCTTAAGTCTACGACTCACGTTTTCTACATTCTCCTACTTTCTTATGAAACCCTACACATTCGGGTTCATTTACATACTTCCTATTTCTTATTCGTCTTTTACAAAATTTTCGCTATAACTTCGTTATAGCTAAGTTTAATCCATTCTACGTGAACGTTTCTACCGTTCCTAACCAATCAATAAGCAACTAACTTATACGCGATAGTTTTAAACTTGTCCATCAACAACAACTTATACTACGATGGTCTTAAATTTGTCCATCAATAACGTTCTTCGTGTTCTTCGTGTTCTTCGCATTCTTCGCTAGTTCTTCATTTTTAATCGATATTTTGATTACGATTACACTTTTACTTGGAATTTGATGTTATAAAATACCATTCCTTACTAATATCACTGAATCGTTCATATGATTCATTCGGATCATTCAAATTCATAAAAATCTTATACTTTCTTAAGAAATTTATAAACTAAACTTCTAACTCTTATTTTTTTGTTTTCTCATGATTTCAACGATATGAAATCATTCTTAACATCTCTTACTTCTTATTCTCATTAAGCTATGTTTTAACATAGAAAGCATAAAGAAAATTTATTTAGAAGCTAGGTTTCGGATTACCTTTCTTTTTTAATCTTCCTCCGTTGGACAAAGCGTGCCCTCGGGCTAGCTTTTCCTCATTCTCTCCCTCTTCATCCGAACTCTCTCTCTCTCTCTCTCAAATGTTGGTTAAAATTTCAAACCAAACAAATGAGCTTAAGACTTTTTTATATAGAAAACCAAGGCTAGGGGCATTTTCGTCATTTTTCCCCAAACCTCCTTACTATTCACACCTCCTTACTCCACCTCCTTACTATTCACGAAGCTTCCCTTGAAAGCCTCATACTTTCTCCTTGTGGAATTCATCTGATAGTTTGAAAAACTGCGATTCTCGGAATCCAAATATTTTTTAATATTTCGTCTTTCCTCTACAGTTTAACTTTTACGCATTCTTCGGAACTCCGAAAAACTAAAAAACACTTTTTGATGATAAGCATTTTCCTTCACGTTTTCTCCTAACGTAGCTAAATAGATGAAAAGTACATAACAATACTTTTCATCGTTTTTATTTCATCTGATTTTTATACGTTTTTCGAGAAAAACTATTATCGGCTTACTTAACTTTTCACGATATATTATCATCAAATCTTTTGACGGAATGTCATTTCGACATACTGAACTATTAAAAATGCTTAGGTTATTCAAACCCTAACCCTTAGGTTTCGTCGGGTGAATAGTGCCTATTTCGTCTTTTTCCCCAAAAATATTTTTGTTCCTGGAAAATTTTATTTTCGTCTTGAAAATTCTTACTCGTTCAATCTAGCTCGTAGACAGAATCCTCCCGTATTATAATTATCCTAGGTTCTAGAACGATTAATAAACACATAGCATAGAATAGTATTAATAAACATTTATTTTATTAATAACTAATTCTTTAAACTTAAATTCTGGACAATTCGGTTCTCCGGGTTGTTATAGTCATGAGTACCAATTTTGGTCCAACTAATGTTGCCTCACCTACCTCGTCCCAACATACTGGAGAATGACACTTGCATCCATACAACGCCTCGAATGGAGCCATATCAATACTTGCTTGATAATTGTTATTGTAGGAGAATTCCACCAATTGTAAGAACTTGTCCCAACTTCCTTTGAAGTCAAGGACACAGAGTCTTAATAGATCTTCAAGAGTTTGAATAGTCCTCTCTGACTGCCCATCCATCTGAGGATGATATGTCAAACTGAATCGTAAATCCACGTCCATAGCTTTCTGCAAGCTAACTAAAAATCGTGAAGTAAATCTTGGGTCTCACTATGGATACTGGCATACCATGCAGTCTTACAATCTCACTTATGTACATACGAGCATGACGTTCAAGTGTATAAGTTTCTCGTATAGGTAAAAAATGAGCAGACTTGGTTAATATATCAACAATAACCTAAATTCCATCTATGCCTTGAGAAACTTTGGGAAGACCAGTAACGAAATCCATGGTAATGTGCTCCCACTTCTATTCTGGAATTTCAAGTGATTGCAATGGACCTTTTGGCACTTGATGCTCTGTTTTGACTCGTTGACATGTCAGACACCTTGAGATAAACTCTGCTATCTCTCTCTTCATATTGCTCTACCAAAATGTATGTCGAAGATCACGATACTTTTAGGTACTTCCAGGATGGATTACAAATGGTGTGTTGTGTGCCTCCATCATGATCTTATACTTTAAATCAGGGTCGTTAGGAACACAAAGTCTAGAGTTGACTCGAAGTATTCCTTCTTCATCGATTCTTGCTTCCGGAATAGCACCTTCTTGCACTTTCTTCTTTATACGCATCAGCTCCAGGTCCGTAGCTTGAGTAGCTTTAACTTTATCGATTAAAGTCAGTTTTACTTGTATATTTAACATCATCAAGTGGGTCCCTAGAGTCTTTATCTCTATCTCCATCCTTTGTAAATCATATCAAATGGGCCTTTGTGACGACACTATCGCACTCGAACCCGCATATGATCTTCTACTCAATGCGTTAGCTACCATATTGCTTTTTCAGGATGGTATTGAATGGTATGATCATAATATTTCAACAGCTCGAGCCAACGTCGTTGCCGCATATTGAGTTCCTTTTTGGGTGAAAAAATATTTAAGGCTTTTATGATCTGTATAGATCTCCACTTTCTCCCCATACAGGTAATGCCTCCAAATTTTAAGTGTGAAAACGACAGCTACCAACTCTAGATCATGAGTAGGATAATTCCTCTCATATTCTTTGAGTTTTCGTGAGGCATATGCTATGACTTTCCCATGTTACATGAGAACACATCCTAACCCTCTGCCTGAAGCATCACTGTAGATGACAAATCCCTCCAAACCAGATGGTATTGTCAGAACAGATGTTGAAATGAGTCTCCTCTTGAGTTCTTGAAAACTCTTCTTATATTCCTCGCTCCAATCAAATTTTGTATCTTTTCGAGTCAGCTGAGTTAATGGAGTAGCTAGCGATTCGAGAAAATCCTTCTACGAATCTCTGATAATAACCAGCTAAGCCCAGAAAGATACATA
Source organism: Panax notoginseng (assembly GCA_016801055.1). Taxonomy (NCBI): domain Eukaryota; kingdom Viridiplantae; phylum Streptophyta; class Magnoliopsida; order Apiales; family Araliaceae; genus Panax; species Panax notoginseng. The sequence continues at coordinate 37,564,009 of CM029016.1, read as the reverse complement.
CTTCGGTTACTGATTTAGGTTGCTCCCAGCTTTGTATTGCTTCAATCTTCGCTGGGTCAACAGATATTCTGTGATTTGATATCACGTGCCCAAGGAATGCTATTTCCTCACGCCAGAACTCGCATTTATTTAACTTGGCATATAGCTTGTTTTCTCGAAGCTTTTGGAGTATCAGCCTCAAGTGTTGCTCATGATCTTCACGGCTTTTGGAGTAAATGAGGAATGTCATCAATAAAGATGACCACAAAGTGATCCAAATATTCCTTAAATACTCGGTTCATCATATCCATAAAAGCAGCAGAAGCATTTCTCAATCCAAAAGACATGACTAGGAATTTGTAATGCACGTACCGAGTTCTAAAAGCAGTCTTTGGAATGTCATCGATTTTAATCTTCATCTGATGATATCCAGAACGAAGATCGATCTTTGAAAAGAATTTAGCTCCTTGCAACTAATCAAACAGGTCATCAATGCGAGGCAACGGGTACCTATTTTTGATGGTAACATGATTCAACTCCCGATAGTCAATACAAAGTCACATACTTTCATCTTTCTTCTTTACGAATAGAACAGGAGCACCCAAAGGAGACATACTAGGACGAATGAAATCGTTGTCTAATAATTTCTGTAATTGGGTTTTTAACTCCTGAAGTTCAATAGGAGCCATTCGATATGGGGCTTTAGAAATGGGTTTTGTACCGGGTTCAAGGTCGATACAAAATTTAATTTCACGCTCCGGGGGTAGGCCAGGAAGTGCTTCAGAGAATATGTAAGACCCGAATTTTATGAAATAAAAGTATTCAATTTTTCTTATAATTACTATTCAGTAAATGGTTAAATTGATAAAAGTTTAAAGTTATGGGTGAAATATGAATTTTTTTCAAAATAAGTAAGTGGTTATAAAATAATCATTGTTGTCGGGGAATATTCGTTTGGTCGTGGAATATTCTTTCTGTCGGGGAATATTCGTACGACGGCGCAGCTATTTGTGGGCCCCATAACGAATAACTGTCGGGTGAAGAAAATGATAAATTTGAGTTTTTACAAATAACGGCGTAGTTGTTACCGTTAACACTGTTGGAATACCCGGTGGTTAAAATACAGTAATACGCGTTATTGCACAGTAGCACACGGTATTGCATAGTATTTTTGAAATTATTGATTCTTACGTAAGAAGGCACTACTCAATAATTGTTACAGTAATTACTGTTCAATATTTTATTTTATTGATTCAATAATTGCTACGTTGAAATTTTATATTATTGTTGTTCAATAATTGTCACTGCACAGTATTTCCCATTATCAGATCAATAATTCATATTATTTGAATAATATTATTAGATAACATTATTGGTAATGTCTAGAAAGTTCTGTCTAAGGAGAGGTTTGGTCACCTAATTGCGCGCCAGTAAGGAAAAAATTCTTATTGGAAAGCCCCCTCTTTCCTGGGAACGGCCTGGTTGTCATAAATGTGATTCTGTAATATTATTTGTGAATAATTAATTATTGATTCATATGATAAGGAAATATTTATTTTATGTGGATATAAACGAGGGATATATTTTTGTGGTTAAAAATGAAGGAGTTAATGTTGAGGTTTTTATCCGTATTTTTGTCGGAATGGAGGTATTAAAAATCAGGGTTTTTGAGATATTTTGCGGGGGTTATAATTTTTAATCCGACCGTTGGATCGTGGTAATTTTTGGATATGTTATACATATATAAGTTGAGTATATGCCCACAAATTTTGAACCGTTAAAAATGAACGTATGATTTATTATGAATTTTACAAGATGACTGGTTCAGAAATTGTTGAATTTTCGGAGTTTATCATTTTGATGAAAAATTCTAGAATTGGTGGGCCCCACTTGTGGTTGGTGAAGAAATTTGCTGAATTATATTTCAAATGTGGTGGGTGGGAATAGTAGCAAGTAAAGCCATCAGGTTACAGGTCAAGCCTACTAAAATTTTCCTATAAATAGATGGCTAAGTTAGAATTGAAAAACACACCAGAATTTATAAGTTTTCTCTCTTTCTCTCTCTAGATTATTGAGTGTATTTTGTGAATATTTAGATACTCTGTGAGTTTCTATTCATCAGTGCAAGTTTCCTTCAGCCTTATACCGATCAGAAGTACTGCTCTTTTGAGGTAAGGGATAGTAAGGGATTTTAAGGGTTATTATGTTTTTCAGTTCGTAATTCTTCTGACCTTCAGAAAATTCTGGAAAAATTTGAAATGATATTTTGATGAGTTTTATTGATTGTGTCCAAAAATGGTGATTTTTGGATATATAGATTAAGAGTTATGAATTTTATAAGAAAAGACTATTTTAAAAGTAACCGCTTATAACTTCTTGTGGTTAACTCCAAAATTGATAAAATTTTTATTGAGAGTACATGTATATGATAGGAGTATACTTTGTGAATTTCAGAATTTTTAGATAAAAGTATAATTTTTGATAAATGTCTAAATATTCGGCTGTTTTGGCTATATGAAAAATAGTAAATGACTTTTAAAAATTCTGAGAAAAATATATGTTCACTATGAGACTATATTATGCTAAATCCCAGAAAAGAAATATTTTTGGAACTGATTTGGTATTTTTTATGAAAATGGTCTAGTTATGACTAAATGAATTAAATATGTTTTGTAAAGAAAGAAAATTAGAAAATAGGATTTTATGGCTTGAGAATCCTATATGAGGTATATGCAGATTTTTGATGAGGGTTTTGATTATTGGTGATAAAATCTTATGAGTTTGACATTTTAGAATGATTAAATGCATTATTTAGTAAAGTGTAAACAATTTAAATAAATTGTTTATAAGCTTAAGAAATATTATTCTTTCAATATCATTATACCGACATATTGGTATGGATTTTATTGTGAAATTTCTACCTTTTTGTGTCGGGTTTACTATTTATGAGTTACTATTCACGAGTTACTATTCATGAGTTACTATTCACGAGTTATTATTCACGATAAAAATTGGTTTCTTTTTTTAACCAAATTATAGTTGATTTACGAATATTACTCTTGAGATTAAAACTAGATGTTGATCATATTATTTTTATTATTATATATAACATTTTTATAACCCTAATGATGATATTTCTCTTTGACTTGAGTGTAAAGATGGGTAGATTTTTGGTATGATCATGACTATGGGTTATCTTTGGCCAGTAGTGCAAAGTTGAATCGTTGATTGGTATGATCATGACCATTGAATTTATAAGTGAATATCTTTAGCTTAAGTGCAAAGGTGAATTGATCAACATGGTTATAATTATTGTTTATATAAATTCTGAAATGATTATATATTTCTTTGAGATATTAATATATTTGGCCTGTAGTGCAAATATGAACTGTTGATGAATATATTTGGCCGTAGTACAAATATGAACTGTTGAGGAATATCTTTGGCCTGTAGTGCAAAGATGAATTATTAATGAATATCTTTGGCCTGTAGTGCAAAGATGAACTGTTGTTGAATATCTTTGGCCTGTAGTGCAAAGATGACATGTTGTTGAATATCTTGGCCAGTAGTGCAAAGACGAACAGATGTTGAGATGAACATGATCAACTGGTGATACAAATGAATATCTTTGGCTGTAGTGCAAAGATGAAGTTATTAGTATGATTATGAACAGGAAATGTGATTTGGTGTAACTATGATCTTTGATATTTCAGGTAAAGATAGGTGATAAAAATTATCTTCGTCCTGGATGAGAAGAGAAATTTAGAACTACAGTTATGATTATGAGTTATTCATATGATTGTGGACCAGAATTGTTGATTAATGTTACAGGGATAAAATATTGTTGGTGGATTTTTAACATGGAGAAGATAATAGACTTTATAGTCTATTTGACTCTTCTAATGGATTGCTCGTTCCGCTGCAACTATGGTTAAAATTTTTATCATTTACCATATGTTCTAAATCTCTGATTTATTATTGATGAAGGCTATTGATAATTTAATTATCTTTAGTCATGATATTCTTTACTGAGCTAGTTGTGCTCACTATTTTGCTTCACAATTCCTTTCAGGTAATAAGAGTGTAGCTGGGTCGAGCGAGGGTAACGGGGAAATAGAACGGTGGTCTCTAGCTATGGATGTTCTCCCGAAGCAGTATAGAAAAGTTCATTTAGTAGTTTTATTTGGTGAATCCAATAGGTTAAGGTGTACCCAACGTTGAAAGGGTGGTTTGCCACTATCATACAAAATGTCTAACGACATACAACCTCGTGTTATCATAAGACAGGGATGTGCTCATCCACTTGCTGAGTATATATACGAGCACTACCTATATAATCTTTGTAAGACCCTGAATTTTATGAAATAAAAGTATTCAATTTTTCTTATAATTACTATTCCGTAAATGGTTAAATTGATAAAAATTTAAAGTTATGGGTGAAATATGATTTTTTTTTCAAAATAAGCAAGCGGTTATAAAATAATCATTGTTGTCGGGGAATATTCGTTTGGTCGTGGAATATTCTTTCTGTCGAGGAATATTCGTACGACAGCACAGCTATTTGTGGGCCCCATAACGAATAACTGTCGGGTGAAAAAAATGACAAATTTGAGTTTTTACAAATAACGGCGTAGTTGTTACCGTTAACACTGTTGAAATACCCGGTGGTTAAAATACAGTAATACGCGTTATTGCACAGTAGCACACGGTATTGCACAGTATTTTTGAAATTATTGATTCTTACGTAAGAAGGCACTACTCAATAATTGTTACAGTAATTATTGTTCAATATTTTATTTTATTGATTCAATAATTGCTACGTTGAAATTTTGTATTATTGTTGTTCAATAATTGTTGCTGCACAGTATTTCCCATTATCAGATCAATAATTCATATTATTTGAATAGTATTATTAGATAGCATTATTGGCAATGTCTAGAAAGTTCTGTCTAAGGAGAGGTTTGGTCATCTAATTGCGCGCTAGTAAGGAGAAATCCTTATTGGAAAGCCCCCTCTTTCCTGTGAACGGCCTGGTTGTCATAAATGTGATTCTATAATATTATTTGGGAATAATTAATTATTGATTTATATGATAAGAAAATATTTATTTTATGTGGATATAAATGAGGGATATATTTTTGTGGTTAAAATGAAGGAGTTAATGTTGAGGTTTTTATCAGTATTTTTGTCGGAATGGAGGTATTAAAAATCAGGGTTTTTGAGATATTTTGCGGGGGTTATAATTTTTAATCCGACCGTTGGATCGTCGTAATATTTGGATATGTTATACATATATAAGTTGAGTATATGTCCACAAATTTTGAACCGTTAAAAATAAATGTATGATTTGTTATGAATTTTACGAGATGACTGGTTCAGAAATTGTTGAATTTTCGGAGTTTATCATTTTGGTGGAAAATTCTAGAATTGGTGGACCCCACTTGTGGTTGGTGAAGAAATGTGCTGAATTATATTTCAAATGTGGTGGGTGGGAATAGTAGCAGGTAAAGCCATCAGGTTGCAGGTCAAACCTACCAAAATTTTCCTATAAATAGAGGGCTAAGTTAGAATTGAAAATCACACCAGAAACATAAGCTTTCTCTCTTTCTCTCTCTATATTATGAAGCATATTTTATGAGATTTTAGATACTTGGTGAGTTGCTATTCATCAGTGCAAGTTTTCTTCAGCATCATATCCGATATCCAGTCAGAAGTACTGCTCTTTTGAGGTAAGGGATTGTAAGGGATAGTAAGGGATTTTAAGGGTTGTTATGATTTTCAGTTTCGTAATTTTTCTGATCTTCAAAAATTCTGGAAAAATTTGAAATGATATTTTGATGAGTTTTATTGATTGTGTCCAAAAATGGTGATTTTTGGATGTATAGATTGAGAGTTATGAATTTTATGAGAAAAGACTATTTTAAAAGTAACTGCTTATAATTTCTTGTGGTTAACTCCAAAATTGATGAAATTTTTAATGGGAGTACATGTATATGATGGAAGTATACTCTGTTAATTTTAGAATTTTTGGACAAAAGTACAATTTTTGATAAATGTCCAAATATTCGGCTATTTTGGCCATATGAAAAATAGTAAATGACTTTTAAAAATTCTGAGAAAAATATATGTTCACTATGGGACTATATTATGCTAAATCCCAGAAAAGAAATATTTTTAGAACTGATTTGGTATTTTTCATAAAAATGGTCTAGTTATGAGTAAATGAATTAAATATGTTTTGTGAAGAAAGAAAATTGGAAAAATAGGATTTTATGGCTTGAGAATCCTATATGAGGTATATGCAGATTTTTGATGAGGGTTTTGGTTATTGATGATGAAATTGTAAGAGTTGGCATTTTATGATGATTAAATGCATTAATTAGTAAAGTGTAAACAATTAAAATAAATTGTTTATAAATTTAAGTAATGTTATTCTTTCAATATCATTATACTGAAATATTGGTATGGATTTTATTGTGGAATTTCTATTTTTTGTGTCGAGTTACTATTCATGAGTTACTATTCACGAGTTACTATTCACGATAAAATTGGTTTCTTTTTCTAACCAAATTATAGTGATTTATGAATATTGCTCTTGAAATTAAATCCATGTTTTGATCATATTGTTTTTATTATCATATATAACATTTTTATAACCCTGATGTTGAAATTCTCTTTCACTAGAGTGTAAAGATGGGTAGATTATTGGTATGATCATGACTAGGGTTCTCTTTGGCCTGTAGTGCAAAGTTGAATTGTGACTGGTATGATCATGACCATTGAATTTATAAGTGAATATCTTTAGCTTAAGTGCAAAGGTGAATTGATCAACATGATTATAATTATTGTTTATATAAATTCTGAAATGATTATATATTTCTTTGAGATATTAATATATTTGGCCTGTAGTGCAAATATGAATTATTGATGAATATCTTTGGCCTGTAGTGCAAAGATGAATTATTGATGAATATCTTTGGCCTGTAGTACAAAGATGAATTGTTGATGAATATCTTTGGCCCGTAGTGCAAAGATGACATGTTGTTGAATATCTTTGGCCAGTAGTGCAAAGATGAACAGATGTTGAGATAAACATGACCAACTGGTGATACAAATGAATATCTTTGGACGTAGTACAAAGATGAAGTTATTAGTATGATTATGAACAGGAAATGTGATTTGGTGTAACCATGATCTTTGATGTTTCAGGTAAAGATAGGTGATGAAAATTATCATCGTCCTGGATGAGAAGAGGAATTTAGAACTACAGTTATGATTATGAGTTATTCATATGATTGTGAACCAGAATTGTTGATTGATGTTACAGGGATAAAATATTGTTGGTAGATTTTTAACATGGAGAAGATAATAGACTTTATAGTCTATTTGACTCTTCTAATGGATTGCTCGTTCCGCTGCAACTATGGTTGAAATTTTTATCATTTACCATATGTTCTAAATCTCTGATTTATTATTGATGAATGCTATTGATAATTTAATTATCTTTAGTCATGATATTCTTTACTGAGCTAGTTGTGCTCACCCTTTTGCTTCACAATTCCTTTCAGGTAATAAGAGTGTAGCTGGGTCGAGCGGGGGTAACAAGGGAATAGAACGGTGGTCATCATTTAGTAGTTATATTTGGTGAAGAAAATAGGGTGAGGCGAACCCAACGTTGGAATGGTGTTTTGTCACTATCATACAAGATGTCTAATGACATACAACCTCGTGTCATCATAAGACAGGGTTGTGCTCATCCACTTGCTGAGTATATCTATGGGCACTACCTATATAATCTTGGTGTTTGTTTGAAGTATAATTCTCAATTAGAGACAGTGGAGATAATGATAAGTCAAGAGAAGACTCACCATTGGGAAGAATATGATAGTAATCTTCTCGTTTTTCTTTGGGGTCTATTGGGTCAACCAAGGATAATTCTGTGGCCATATGATATCTATCATAACCTAGACGCGTGGCCTCCCATGTACGAAGGTTTCCTTGAGCACTTCCCAAATATTCTAGTTTCTAAAACAGTTTTTGACTATACCCTTATGTAAGGTGTTACTGTGAGGTGCTGTCCACGGTTGGGACATGTGTCACATTTGGTATATATTTGTATTCAAACTCACAGCATATGTGTTGTTGTATTTTGTACGACAATTGTTGTAATAGAGTTGTAGTTGTTTTCTGTACCATGTATTTGACGACTCAGAATGGGTTGGATGGAATGGACCTATTTTGGGGTTGTCACAATCTTGGTGTTTGTTTGAAGTATAATTCTCAATTAGAGACAGTAGAGATAATGATATGTCAAGAGAAGACTCATCATTGGAAAGAATATGATAGTAATCTTCTCGTTTTTCTTTGGGCTCTATTGGGTCAACCAAGAATAATTCTGTGGCCATATGATATCTATCATAACCTAGATGCATGGCCTCCCATGTACGAAGGTTTCCTTGAGCACTTCCCAAATATTCTAATTTCTAAAATAGTTTTTGACTATACCTTTGTGTAAGGTGTCATTGTGAGGTGATGTCCACGGTTGGAACATGAGTCACATTTGGTATATATTTGTATCCAAACTCACAGCATATGTGTTGTTGTATTTTGCACGACAATTGTTGTAATAAAGTTACAGTTGTTTTCTGTACCATGTATTTGGCGACTCAGAATAGGTTGGATGGAATGGACCTATTTTGGAATCGTTACAGAATACGTCAGGAAATTTATTAACAATAGAAATATCATTCAAATCTGACATATTTTTGTTTAAATCTGTGACATGGTGTAAGACCCCAACTTATTAATGAATAAAATCAAATTTTCTGTAAATATTATTGCGAATAATAAGGTGTTAATTTGATATAATACTTTAGCTATGGATGAAATGTACAAATTTTGAAAAATAAGCAAGTGGTTATAAAATATTTATTTTGTCGGGGAATATTCGTTTGGTCGTGGAATATTCTTGCTGTCGGGGAATATTCGTACGACGGCGCAGTCTTGTGTGGGCCCCATAATGGAAAGCGATTGGATGAAGAAAACGACAAGTATAAGTTGTTTATAATTAACGATGTAGTTGTTACCGTTAATACTGTTAGAATACCCGGTGGTTAAAATACAGTAGCACACGGTATTGCACCAATTATTGATTCTTACGAAGGAAGGCACTACTCAATAATTGTTACAGTAGTTCCTGTTCAATATTTTATTTTATTGATTCAATAATTGTTGCATTGATATTTTATATTATTGTTGTTTTAATAATTGTCACTGCACAGTATTTCCCATTATCAGATCAATAATTCATATTATTTGAATAATATAATTAGATAACATTATTGGCAATGTCTAGAAAGTTCTGTCTAAGGAGAGGTTTGGTCATCTAATTGCGCGCCAGTAAGGAGAAATCCTTATTGAAAAGCCCCTTCTTTCCTGGGAACGACCTAGTTGTCATAAATATGATTCTGTAATATTACTTGTGAATAATTAATTATTGATTCATATGATAAGGAAATATTTATTTTATGTGGATATAAATGAGGGATATATTTTTGTGGTTAAAAATGAAGGAGTTAATGTTGAGGTGTTTTATCTGTATTTTTGTCGAAACAGAGGTATTAAAAATCAAATTAGGGTTTTTGAGATATTTTACGGGGGTTATAATTTTTAATCGGACCGTTGGATCGTTGTGATTTTTGGATATGTTATACATATATAAGTTGAGTATATGTCCATAAATTTTGAACCGTTAAAAATGAACGTATGATTTGTTATGAATTTTACGAGATGACTGGTTCAGAAATTGTTGAATTTTCGGAGTTAATCATTTTGGTGAAAAATTCTAGAATTGGTGGGCCCCACTCTTAGTTGGTAAAGAAATGTGCTGAGATTTTTATTCAAATGTGGTGGGTGGGAATAGTAGCAGGTAAATCCATCAGGTTGCAAGTTAAGTCTGCTTCGGCGTGCTAACATTTTCCTATAAATAGAGGGCTAAGTTAGAATTGAAAATCACACCAGAATTCATAAATTTTCTCTCTTTCTCTCTCTAGATTATTGAGTGTATTTTGTGAGTATTTAGATACTTTGAGAGTTGTTATTCAGCACAAGTTTCATTCAGCCTCATATCCGATATTCAGTCAGAAGTACGGTTATTTTGAGGTAAGGGATATTATTTTCTTCTTAAATGATATTATTTTCTTCAATATCATTATGTTGAAATATTGATATAAACTTTTTATCAAATTTGGAACTTTTTGTGTCGGGGTTACTATTCACGTATACGGCACTATTCACGTATACGGCACTATTCACCGAAAAATAAAAATTTTTCTTTTTGTCCAAGATGTCTATTATGGTTACTATCTTTGATTGTATCCATGTTTTGATCTTTATTTTTGAATTCTCCTTCACAATTGGTTATTATGGAGTATTATTGCACTTGGATAAACTATAATACGAATCCCTAATATTTGCACTTCTGTCTCATTGGATTCGTTTTCTTTAAGATAATTTTTCATCATCCTCAGTCCTAAATGATGATATTACTGAATATCCTTGGCCTGTACTGCAAAGATGAATGATTAACTGATGAATATCTTTGGCCCGTAGTACAATGATGAACAGGTGTTGAGATGAACATGACCTACTGGTGTTACAAATGAATATCTTTGGCCTGTAGTGCAAAGATGAATATTTAATTCAAGATGTATATTGATTGATGTTACAGGGATAGAATATTGTTGATGGACTTTTAAATCTTGGAAGATAGTAGAATTCTTTATCTACTTGACTCTTCTAATGGTTTGTTGTTTCGCTGCAGTTGTTGATCTAAAACTTGTTGTCTATTATATTTTATCAGATTTTTTCCTGTTGAAGACTAACGATAATTTGTTGTATATTATCTTAGTCATAATATTCTTTACTGGGCTAGTTGAGCTCACCCTTTTCCTTTTTGTTCCATTTTTCTCAGGAGGCGAGAATATAGCGGGAACTAATCGGGGTGTGGAGTGATGTTTCCAGTCAGTTGTGTTAGCAGTCCTCACTATTTTGTAAAATAGTGTTTCAATAATTGTAATGATGACTTATTTGAGTGTGGATATTGTCTAGAAGATAATATTTGTATTTAAACTCACAGTATTGGGTTGTTGTATTTTACACAACAATTGTATTAATGAAGTAGTAGTTGTTTCTGTACCAAGTTTTTGGCGACTCATAATGGGTGATGTATACCTATTTTGGGGGCGTCACAGTTGGTATCAGAGCTTAGGGATATGGTCTCTGGCGGAGATCGGGGAATAGAACTAGGAGGGGAGAGACGAGTAAATCCTTCGCTAGTGTGTCCTACCTAAGCTTATTTGTTGGTCGATCATAATATAGGGATATTATGTGATATGTTAATTTGTTTAATTAACCATTGTTTTATGGTGGTATTTGAGAATGGCAGCCGAGAACGTTAACAATGGAGTATATGATTCTGTGGAACAACCTTTAGTCACAAACCAAAAGAACGTGCAATAGGAAGGCAATATTCCTCCTATAAACAACGTTACCGGGCAAACGATGAATGATGGAATGTTTAGGAGCTTCTTGCAGTTCATGCAAAATCAGACGAGAGAGACTCGTGTACAAAATACGGGTAGAAATGATGGCAACGCACAGTTTGTCACAGCCAAGCAGTTCAAGGAGTTGGGACCACCAGAATTCTGGGGAAAGCCGGATCCGATTAAGGCGGAAACGTGGGTCAAACAAATTACCAAGATATTTGATGTCTTGGGATGCACGGAGGAACAGAAGGTTCCATTCGCCACATTTATGTTCCGTGGTGAGGCAGATTACTGGTGGGAATCTGTAAAGCGTACCCAGCCTAACGCACTCAACATGTCCTAGGAAACATTTCAGAAACTGTTCAATGACAAGTACTTTCTTGAAAGTATTCGTCATATGAAGGAGGTGGAGTTTATCAGACTGGAACAAAACAACATGACGATGTCCCAGTACGAGGTGAAGTTTGCAGAGTTATCCAGGTTTGCACCTCATTTGGTCGAAAATGAGGAACGAATGACAAGGATGTTTCTGAGAGGTCTAAAGCCCGAGATTCGGTAATATCTTATCTCTCATAAATTTTCTTTATATTCAGATGTTGTAAACAGGGCTCAATTATTAGAGCAAGATAATGAGTATGTTCAACCGAGGGACCACAACCAGGGTCATACCGGTGGCAGCGGCCATCGGAGCAATGACAACCAAAGGGAAGGAAAGCATTCGGACAAAAGCGGTAACCACTCTGGTGGTAATCGTGGCCGTGATAATAGAAGGAGCGAGTCAGGAGGAGATTTCAAGAAGAGAAGGTACAACAATGATAACGTGAAGACGTCAGCACAAGCATCAACTATTTCTAGGGGAGGAGAACGACCACCGGTCGTATGTTACAAATGTGGGAAAGAGGGACATATCAGCCCAAACTGCCCACAACAATCCAAGGTATGTTATAACTGTGGAAAGGAGGGTCATATAGCTCGAGAGTGTTCTGTAGAAAAACCAAGTTCAGCGGGGATGGTGACTCCAAAAGTTGTCCCAGATAAGTCGAAATCAGCGGTTCCTGGAAGGGCGTTTGTCGTAACTGGCCAAAATGCGAGAAACCCGAACGAGGTGATCACGGGTAAGCTAATCTTGAATTCTTGCGAAGTTTATACTTTACTAGATACCGGTTCTACCCATTCTTTTATCTCTCCTGCTTGTGCTCAACGTTTGAACTTGAATCCAGAGAAATTGACCTTTGACTTATCTATTGAAACTCCATTGGGTGAAACCTTTGTTACATCTACAGTTTATAAATCTTGCTTAATCCAAGTTGGCACAATCACATTACCTGTTGACCTTATCTCTTTAAAGATACTTGCATTTGATGTGATTTTAGGGATTGATTGGTTAACTACTCATCATGCCAAAATTGATTATTTTTGTAAGGTTGTTAGTTTTCATATTCCTAACCAACCTGTTGTGCGAATTCAAGCAACCACACCATTAAAATCAATCGCTGTTATATCAAGCCATAAAGCCAGTCATTTATTGAAAAACGGATGTCAAGCTTTCTTAGCCCATGTTATGGACTTGAACAAAAACACGACAGATTTGAATAATATTTCTGTTGTTAGTGAATTTCCTGACGTATTTCCTAAAGAACTTCCTGGTCTACCCCCAAAACGTGAAGTTGAATTCTTTATTGACCTTGAACCCGGTACAAAGCCCATTTCTAAAACCCCATATCGAATGGCTCCTATTGAACTTCAGGAGTTAAAGGTCTAACTACAGGAGTTGTTGGACATCGGTTTTATTCGTCCTAGTACATCTCCTTGGGGTGCTCCTGTGTTATTCGTAAAGAAGAAAGATGGTAGTATGCGACTTTGTATCGACTATCGAGAATTGAACCATGTCACCATCAAGAATAGGTATCCGCTACCTCGCATTGATGACCTGTTCGACCAGTTACAAGGAGCACAATTCTTTTCAAAGATCGACCTTCGTTTTGGATATCATCAGCTGAAGATTAAAACTGAGGATATTCCAAAGACTGCCTTCAGAACTCGGTACGGGCATTATGAATTCTTAGTCATGTCTTTTGGATTGACTAATGCTCCTGCTGCTTTCATGGATATGATGAACCGTGTATTCAAGGAATATTTGGATCAGTTCATTGTTGTCTTTATTGATGACATCCTCATCTATTCCAAAAGCCGTGAAGATCATGAGCACCATTTAAAGCTGGTACTGCAAAGGCTTCGTGATAAAAAGCTATATGTTAAGCTGAAGAAATGCGAGTTCTGGCTTGAGGAAGTAGCATTCCTTGGGCATGTGGTGTCAAAACATGGAGTATCTGTCGACCCGGCGAAGATTGAAGCCATACAAAGTTGGGAGCAACCAAAGTTGGTGACCGAAGTACGTAGCTTTCTGGGCTTAGCTAGTTACTATCGGAGATTCATGGAAGGATTTTCTCGAATCGCTACTCCGTTAACTCAGCTGACTCGGAAAGATATAAAATTCGTATGGAGTGAGGAATGCGAGAAGAGTTTCCAAGAACTCAAGAGGAGACTCATTTCGGCACCTGTTCTGACAATACCATCTGGTTCGGATGGATTTGTTATCTACAGCGATGCTTCAGGTAAAGGGTTAGGATGTGTTCTCATGCAACATGGAAAAGTCATAGCCTATGCCTCGCGACAACTCAAAGAATATGAGAGGAATTATTCTACTCATGATTTGGAGCTGGCAGCAGTCATTTTCGCGTTGAAGATCTGAAGACACTACCTGTATGGGGAGAAAGTGGAGATCTATACAGATCATAAAAGCCTCAAATATTTTTTCACCCAAAAAGAACTCAACATACGACAACGACGTTGGCTCGAGCTACTGAAAGATCATCCAATATCATCCTGAAAAAGCAAGCGTAGTAGCTGACACATTGAGTAGAAGATCATATGCGGGTACGAGTGCAATGTTGTTAACATAAAGGCCCATTTTGTATGACTTGCAAAGGATGGAGATAGAGATGAAGGCTCCAAGTACCCACATGATGATATCAAATATACAAGTAGAACCGACTTTAATCGATAAAGTTAAAGCTGCTCAAGCTACGGACATGGAGCTGATGCGTATGAAGAAGAAAGTGCAAGAAGGTGCTATTCCAGAAGCAAGAATCGATGAAGAAGGAATACTTCGAGTCAACTCCAGACTTTGTGTTCCTAACGATTTTGACTTGAAGCATAGAATCATGATGGAGGCACACAACATACCGTTTGCAATTCATCCTGGGAGTACCAAAATGTATCATGATCTTCAACATACATTTTGGTGGAGCAATATGAAAAGAGAGATCGCGGAGTTTATCTCGAGGTGTTTAACTTGTCAACGTGTAAAAGCGGAGCATCAAGTATCAAAGGGTCCATTGCAACCACTTGAGATTCTGAAATGAAAGTGGGAACACATTACTATGGATTTCGTTACGGGTCTTCCCAAGGTGTCTCAAGGCATAGATGCGATTTGGGTCATTGTTGATAGATTAACCAAGTCTGCCCATTTCTTGCCTATACGTGAGACTTATTCCCTTAAACGTCTTGCTAGTATGTACGTGAATGAGATAGTGAGATTGCATGGCATGCCAGTATCCATAGTTTCGGATCGTGACCCTAGATTTACTTCACAATTTTGGGTTAGCTTGCAGAAAGCTATGGGCACGGATTTACGATTCAGTTCAGCATACAATCCTCAAATGGACGGGCAATCAGAGAGGACTATTCAAACCCTTGAAGATCTATTAAGACTCTGTGTTCTAGATTTCAAATGAAGTTGGGATAAGTACTTACCATTGGTGGAATTCTCCTATAACAATAGTTATCAGGTAAGTATGGGTATGGCTCCATTTGAAGCCTTATATGGACGAAAGTGTCGTTCTCTAGTATGCTGGGACGTGGTGGGTGAAGCAATGTTGTTGGGACCAGAATTGGTACGCATAACTACAAAGAAGATCCAAACGATTCGACAACGTATACAAACGGCACATGATCGACAAAAGAGTTATGCGGATCTTCATCGAAAGGATATAGAATTTAGTATTTGGGATCATGTATTGTTACGTGTTGCACCATGGAAAGGAGTTACAAGATTTGGGAAGAGAGAAAAGCTCAATCCACGATTTATTGGTCCATTTAAAATTCTTGACCGAATAGAAAATGTGGCATATCGACTCGCATTACCTCCAAGCATGTCTCGTGTTCATAATATTTTTCACGTATCTGTGCTTCGTAAATATGTGAAAGACCCGAACCACATAATTGAGTTAGAACCAGACGAGATAGCTGAAGATTTAACGTACGAGGAGGTACATGTTAAGATATTGGATAGGAAAGAGCATGTCCTACGTACGAAGGTTATACCACAAGTTAAGATTTTGTGGAGAAACCATGCTATTGAAGAAATGACCTGGGAGTTAGAATCAGAAATGAAAGTGAGGTATCCTCACCTTTTCGAAACACCAGGTACGTACGTCAATTTCGAGGAGGAAATTTCATAAGAAGGAGAGGTTGTAAGACCCCAACTTATTAATGAATAAAATCAAATTGTCTCTAAATATTATTGTGAATAATAAGGTGTTAATTTGATATAATACTTTGGTTATGGGTGAAATGTGCAAATTTTGTAAAATAAGCAAGTGGTTATAAAATATTTATTTTATCGGGGAATATTCGTTTGGTCGTGGAATATTCTTGCTGTCGGGGAATATTCGTATGACGGCACAGCCTTGTGTGGGCCCCATAACGGAAAGCGATTGGATGAAGAAAACGACAAGTATAAGTTGTTTATAATTAATGGCGTAGTTGTTACCGTTAATACTGTTGGAATATCCGGTGGTTAAAATACAATAGCACACGGTATTGCACCAATTATTGATTCTTACGAAGGAAGGCACTACTCAATAATTGTTACAGTAGTTACTGTTCAATATTTTATTTTATTGATTCAATAATTGCTGCATTGATATTTTATATTATTGTTGTTTCAATAATTATCACTGCACAGTATTTCCCATTATCAGATCAATAATTTATATTTTTTGAATAATATTATTAGATAATATTATTGACAATGTCTAAAAAGTTCTGTCTAAGAAGAGGTTTGGTCATCTAATTGCGCGCCAGTAAGGAAAAATCCTTATTGGTAAGCCCCCTCTTTCTTGGGAACGGCATGGTTGTCATAAATGTGATTCTGTAATATTATTTGTGAATAATTAATTATTGATTCATATGATAAGGAAATATTTATTTTATGTGGATATAAATGAGGGATATATTTTTGTGGATAAAAATGAAGGAGTTAATGTTGATGTGTTTTATCTGTATTTTTGTCGGAACGGAGATATTAAAAATTAAATTAGGGTTTTTGAGATATTTTACGGGGGTTATAATTTTTAATCTGACCGTTGGATCGTTGTGATTTTTGGATATGTTATACATATATAAGTTGAGTATATGTCCACAAATTTTGAACCGTTAAAAATAAACGTATGATTTGTTATGAATTTTACGAGATGACTGGTTCAGAAATTGTTGAATTTTCGGAGTTAATCATTTTGGTGAAAAATTCTAGAATTGGTGGGCCCCACTCTTAGTTGGTAAAGAAATGTGCTGAGATTTTTATTCAAATGTGGTGGGTGGGAATAGTAGCAGGTAAATCCATCAGGTTGCAAGTTAAGTCTGCTTCGGCGTGCTAACATTTTCCTATAAATAGAGGGCTAAGTTAGAATTGAAAATCACACCAGAATTCATAAATTTTCTCTCTTTCTCTCTCTAGATTATTGAGTGTATTTTGTGAGTATTTAGATACTTTGAGAGTTGCTATTCAGCACAAGTTTCATTCAGCCTCATATCCGATATTCAGTCAGAAGTACGGTTATTTTGAGGTAAGGGATATTATTTTCTTCTTAAATGATATTATTTTCTTCAATATCATTATGTTGAAATATTGATATAAACTTTTTATCAAATTTGGAACTTTTTGTGTCGGGGTTACTATTCACGTATACGGCACTATTCACGTATACGGTACTATTCACGAATACGGCACTATTTACCGAAAAATAAAAAAAAATTTGTCCAAGATGTCTATTATGGTTACTATCTTTGATTGTATCCATGTTTTGATCTTTATTTTTGAATTCTCCTTCAGAGTTGGTTATTATGGAGTATTATTGCACTTGGATAAACTATAATACGAATCTCTAATATTTGCCATTCTGTCTCATTGGATTCGTTTTTTTTAAGATAATTTTTCATCATCCTCAGTCCTAAATGATGATATTACTGAATATCTTTGGCCTATAGTGCAAAGATGAATGATTAAGTGATGAATATCTTTGGCCCGTAGTGCAATGATGAACAGGTGTTGAGATGAACATGACCGACTAGTGTTACAAATGAATATCTTTGGCCTGTAGTGCAAAGATGAATATTTAATTCAAGATGTATATTGATTGATGTTACAGGGATAAAATATTATTGATGGACTTTTAAATCTTAGAAGATAGTAGAATTCTTTATCTACTTGACTCTTCTAATGGTTTGCTGCTTTCGCTGCAGTTGTTGATCTAAAACTTGTTGTTTATTATATTTTAACAGATTTTTTTCTGTTGAAGACTAACGATAATTTGTTGTGTATTATCTTAGTCATAATATTCTTTATTGGGCTAGTTGAGTTAACCCTTTTTCTTTTTGTTCCATTTTTCTCAGGAGGCGAGAATATAGCGGGAACTAGTCGGAGTGTGGAGTGATGTTTCCAGTCAGTTGTGTTAGTAGTCCTCACTATTTTGTAAAATAGTATTTCAATAATTATAATGAGGACTTATTTGAGTGTGGATATTGTCTAGAAGACAATATTTGTATTTAAACTCACAGTATTGGGTTGTTGTATTTTACACATCAATTCTATTAATGAAGTAGTAGTTGTTTCTGTACCAAATTTTTGGCGACTCATAATGGGTGATGTATACCTATTTTGGGGGCGTCACACATGGGCTAAGAAAGTTTGACATCCGTTTTTCAATAAACGAATAGCTTTATGGCTTGATATGACAGTGATTGACTTTAGTGGTTTGGTTGCTTGAATTCGCATAATAGGTTGGTTAGGAATATGAAAGCTAACAACCTTACGAAAACAATCAATTTTTGTATGATGAGTGGTTAACCAACCAATCCCTAAAATCACATCAAATGCAAGTATTTTAAAAGAAATAAGATCGATAGGTAACGTGCGGTTGTCGATTTGAATCAAACAAGAGTTATAAACAGTGGATGTAATGAAGGTTTCTCCCAACGGAGTTTCAACAAATAAATTAAAGTCTAATTTCTCCTGAGTTAAATTTAAACGTTGAGCATAAGTAGGAGAAATAAAAGAATGGGTAGAATCGGTATCAAATAAGGTATAGACTTCGCTAGAGTTTATGACTAGCTTACCCGTGATGACTTTGTTCGGGTTCCTCACTTTTTAGGAGATCACGACAAATGCTCTCCCTTGAACTACCGGTTTTGACTTATCTGGGACGGCCTTTGGTGTCTCCATCATAGCTGGACTTAACTTTATTGCACCATAAAATCGGACTAGGTGACCTTCTCTTCCACAATTATAACATGCTTTGGACTGCTACGTACAGTTTGGACTGATGTGTCTCTCCCATCCTCATTTATAACATACGATCTGTAAGACCCCAACTTTTTATAAATAAAATTAAATTTTCTCTAATTATTATTTTGAATAATATGGTGTTAAATTGATATAATGCTTTGGTTATGGGTGAAATGTGCAAATTTTGCAAAATAAGCAAGTGATTATAAAATATTCATTGTTGTCGAAAATATTCGTTTGGTCGTAGAATATTCTTGCTGTCGGGGAATATTCGTACAATGGCGTAGCCATTTGTGGGCCCCATAAAGAAAAATAGTGGGATGAAGAAAACGACAAGTTTAAGTTTTTACAAATAATGGCGTAGTTGTTACCATTAACACTGTTGGAATACCTATTGGTTAAA
The DNA here is from genome assembly GCA_016801055.1 of Panax notoginseng. NCBI lineage: Eukaryota > Viridiplantae > Streptophyta > Magnoliopsida > Apiales > Araliaceae > Panax > Panax notoginseng. Next base: position 37,544,454 of record CM029016.1, on the reverse strand, counting down.
ATACAGTAATACGCGTGGTTGCACAGTAGCACACGGTATTACACAATATTTTTGGATTATTAATTCTTACGTAAGAAGGCACTACTCCATAATTATTACGGTAATTATTGTTCAATATTTATTTTATTGATTCAATAATTGCTACGTTGATATTTTATATTATTGTTGTTTCAATAATTATCATTGCACAGTATTTCCCATTATCAGATCAATAATTCATATTATTTGAATAATATTATTAGATAGCATTGTTGGCAATGTCTAAGGAAGTTATGTCTAAGGAAAGTGGTTTGGTCATCTAATTGCACGCCAATAAAGAGAAATTCTTATCGGAAAGCCCCCTCTTTTTTTTTTGAACAACTTGGTTGTCAGTATTGTGATTCTGTAATATTATTTGTGAATAATTAATTATTAATTTATATGATAAAAAAATATTTATTTTATGTGGATATAAATGAAAGATTTAATGTTGAGGTGTTTTATCAGTATTTTATTGGAAGGAAGGTATTAAAAATCATCCGTATGTGAATTTTGGATATTTTCTGATTGGAATTTGAAAAAAATTTCTTCTACAAAGTTGTAGAGAATTAAATTTCCTATGGAATAGACATGAGATTTGAATTTTTCTGATAAAAGAGCTATTTATTATGAATTATTGAAGTTTTAGAAATAAATATTTTTATTAAAAACATGTGGGCCCCACTTTTGGTTGTGAAAAAATCTAATTTTTGGTGGGCCCCACTGTGGTGTGCTGAAATTTGATCAAAGGTGGCGTGCTTGAAAATTTTGGAAAATATTATTTTATTAAATTTAGTCTGCTTTGGCGTTCTAGCATTTTCCTATAAATAGTGTGCTTGATTATAATTAAAAATCGTACCAGAATCCTAAGTTTTCTCTCTCTATATTATCGAGCGTATTTTTTGAGTATTTAGATACTTTGAGAGTTGCTATTCAGTGCAAGTTTCATTCGGCATTATATCTAATATTTCAGTCAGAAGAACTGTTCTTTTGAGGTAAGAGATGTTATTTTCTTCGTAAATGATATTATTTCTTTCAATATCATTATGCCGAAATGTTGGTATGAATTTTATTATGAAATTTTTATCTTTTCATGTCGAGGTTACTATTCACGTATACGGCACTATTCACGAGTACTATTCACGAAGTATGATTTTTCTTGTGAAATTTTTACTTTTTCGTGTCGGGGTTACTATTCACGTATACGTCACTATTCACAAATACGACACTATTCACAAAAAAATAAAATTTTCTCTTCTTTGTCCAAGATGTATATTATGATTACTATCTTTTATTGTATCCATGTTTTGATCTTCATTCTTGAATTTCACTCCATTATAGTTTATTATGGAGTATTTTTGAACTTGGATTATCTGAAGTACGAATCCATAATATTTGTCTTTTTATCTCACTGGATTCGTTTCTTTCCAATATTTTTCATCATCCTTAGTCCTAAATGATGATATAACTGAATATTTTTGGCCTGTAGTGCAAAGATGAATGGTTACATGATGAATATCTTTGGCCTGTAGTGCAAAGATGAACAAGTGTTGAGATGAACATGACCAACAGGTGATACAATTGAATATCTTTGGTCGTAGTGCAAAGATAAATATTTGATTCAAGATGTATATTGATTGATGTTACAAGGATAAAATATTGATGATAGACTTTTAAATTCATAGATGATAGTATATTTCATTATCTACTTAACTCTTCTAATGAATTATTATTTTCCGCTACGAATATTGATCTAAAATTTGTTGTCCATTATATTTTATCTGATTTATTGAAGGCTAACGATAATTTGTTCTATATTATCTTAGTCATAATATCCTTTACTGGGCTAGTTGAGCTCACTCTTTTTCTTTTTGTTCCATTTTTTTTCTCAAGAGGCGAGAATATAGCGGGAACTAGTCGAGGTGTGGAGTGATATTTCAAGTCGGTTGTTTTAGCAGTCCTCACTATTTTGTAAAATTGTGTATCAATAATTGTAATGAGGACTTATTTGAGTTTGAATACTGTCTAAAAGACAATATTTGTATTTAAACTCACAGCATATGTGTTGTCGTATTTTACACGATAATTATAATAATGAAGTTGTAATTATTTTTCTGTACCATGTATTTGGCGACCCAAGATGGGTGATGTATACCTATTTTAGGGGCGTCACACGATCGGTGGTCGTTCTCCTTCCTTAACAACAGGTGTTGGTGCTGACGTCTTTCCATCATTATTGAATCTCCTCTTCTTGAAATTTCCACTTCTATTATCTTGGCCATGATTACCACCGAAGTGGTTACCATGTCTGGCATGTTAATTTCCTCCCCGTTTGTTGTCACCGCTTAGATGATTGCTACCACTGGTATTATCGTTTTGCCGGCTGCTATCTCTTGGTTGGGTTGACTCATTATCGCACTTCAATAATTGAGCCATATTTACAACATTTGAATACAAACACAGTTTGTGCGAAATGAGGTATTGACGTATTTCGGGTTTCAAACCTCGTAGAAACATTCGCTTCATTCTCTCCACATTATCAACCAAGTGGGACGCAAATCGGGACAACTCGGCAAACTTAACTTCGTACTGCGACACTGCCATATTATTTTGTTCCAGCTTGATAAATTCTACATCCTTCATGTGACGAATACTTTCGGGAAATTACTTGTCGTTGAACAGTTCTTAGAACTTCTCCCAAGACAGTTTCAATGCGGCAGGTTGAGTACGCTTTACAGATTCCCACCAATAATCTGCCTCTCCTCGCAACATGAAGGTGGCAAAGGGAACCTTTTGCTCCTCGCTACATGAAGGTGGCAAAGGGAACCTTTTGCTCCTTGGAGCATCCTAAGACATCAAATATCTTGGTGATCTGCTTTATCCACGTCTCCGCCTTGAGTGGTTCTGGCATTTCCAAAAACTTCGGTGGTCCCAGCTCCTTGAACTGCTTAGCGGTGACCATCCGTAAGTTGTCAGTGTTTCCACCTGCATTTTGGACAGGAGTCTCTCTCGCCTGATGTTGCATGAATTGCAAAAAGCCTCTGAACATCCTATCGTTCATCATTTGGTCGGTGTTATTGTTCACCTGAGGATTATTGCCTTTGTGATGAACATTATCCTGGGTATTGATCAGTGGTGACTCAACGGTCTCATGTGCTCCATTGCTTAACTCAACATTTTCATATGCCATTATCAAACACTGCCACAAAATAAAGGTTAATTAACATGCCACATATAATCCCTACATTCTGACCGACCAATTAAATAACAAATAAATTTAGGTAGGTCATACTAGTGAAGGATATTCCCGTCTCTCCCCCTAAGCTTTGATACCAACTATGACGCCCCCAAAATAGGTATACATCACCCATTCTGAGTCGCCAAATACATGGTACAGAATTCAAATACAAACTTAATTATACAATATGAGTTGAGAGTTTTTACACGAATATTGTCTCATAGATAATATCCAAACTCAAATTCAATCGTCATTACATTTATTATCACACTATCTCCTAGAATAGTGAAGACTACTATTGTAAGACCCCAACTTTTATAAATAAAGATGAATTTTCTATAAATATCATTTTTAAATATTATGGAGTTAATTTGATATAATGTTATAGTTGTGAGTAATATTTATAAATTTTGCAAAGTAAGCAAGTTGTTATAAAATATTCGTTTGGTCGGGGAATATTCTGTTTGTCGGGGAATATTTGTACGACGGCACAATCATTGGTGGACCCCACAGCAGAAGTATTGTCGTAGTTAGAAAACGATAAAAATTATCTTTCTATAAAATAACGGCTGAGGTGTTACCGTTAAAACTGTTGAACTACCCGGTAGTAAAAGTACAGTAATACGCGTGGTTGCATAGTAGCACACGGTATTGATTATTGATGCTTACGTAAGAAGTCACTCAGCTATACTCAATTATTGCTACAGTAATTGCTGCATCATATCTCTTAAATTATTGTCATAGTATCATCTGTATAATATGTTATATTATTAAATCAATAATTGAGACGTTGTGGTAAGTTTGGTTATTTTTTATGGGGGGCCCATATGTCATCATCTAAGAGTCTCTTCGTCAATAGTAATTACCGTCGTCAATAGTATTTACCTTAGTCAATAGTATTTACCTTGGTCAATAGTAATTACCTTCGTCAATAGTATTTACCTTGGTCAATAGTAATTACTTTCGTCAATAGTAGTTGTCCCTTCAATATTACCAAGAGTCATTTGACCCTTCGTTAAGACCAAGAGTCATTTGACCCTTCGTTAAGACCAAGAGCCACCCTCAGTTTTTCTATAAATAGAGGCCTAGGGCTTCATTATTTTTCACGAATTCATTCAAGCTATAGAGAGAGAAAGTATAGAGAGAATAAGAGAGAGAGAATAAAAGTATTCTGCTACTTCACTTTTTCAATATCCAGTTCTTTTAAGGTAGGGGATATTATTCTTTTGTATTCAAGAAGAGAACTTCTGTTATTCCATTTCTTTATTATTCTGTTGGAATAACCTGTATATGCGGAATACCCTATACTTGGTGACATTCTTCTATTATTTTGTCTTTGTTATTTCGTTGGAACATCCTGTCTGTGTTATACACCGGACCTGGTTCCGTCTTTATTATTCTGTCTTTATTTTCAGTTGGAACATCCTGTCTGTGCTTTACACCGGACCTGGTTCCGTCTTTATTATTAATCTGTTGAATATCCTGTCTGTGTGTTTTACACCGGACCTGGTTCCATTATTTATTATACTGTTATTTATTATTCTGTCGGAATATCCTGTCTGTGCGTTTACGCCGGACCTGGTTCCATTATTATTATTCTGTTGGAATAACCTGTCTGTGCGGTCTATCGCATGCATGGTGATTTCTTTTGTTATTCCATTCTTTATTATACTCAGTTGGTTAAGTTTTGACTTCTATACTCCATGAAATTAGTGGAATATCCTTGATATTTGCGCTTCATCTAGTATCTATTCATGAAAATATTCTCCTGATCATTCTTGAATTTTACTCCACAAAGCAGTATCATGTTGACAATTTGGACGTTGTTAATTCCTGGATAAATTAATTCTTGAACTTGTTTTATTGAATTCTTATATCATTGTCATCATCCTCATGTTTATATTCTGTTGAAAGTCATCTGTGGCCTGTAGTGCATAGATGGACTTGGTATGATTATGACCAGGGATTATTCGGTGTAATCATGACCGTAATGTTACAAATGATGTGGTAAAAGTCCTCATTGGCCCGTAGTGCATTGATGGACAGTTGTTGGCATGATCATGACCATTAATGAATACACGAATATCCTTGGCCGTAGTGCAGGGGTGATTCGATGATGTGGATTATTTTATTAAGCTGAGTCTCAGCGATCACAGTGTTGAAAAACTTTTTAAATCATAAAAGATAGTAGAGTTTATTTTCTACTTGACTCTTTTAATGGATTGCTTGTTCCGCTGCAGTTAAACTTGATGTCTATTATATTTTATCAGTTTAACATTGTTGAAGGCTAATGATAATTTATTCTGCATTATCTTAGTCATAATATTTCTTACTGGGCTAGTTGAGCTCACCCTTTCTTTCACTGTTCTCTTCAGGAAATGAGAACGTAGCTGGGGCAAGTCGGGGAACGGAGTGATGGTCCGAATGATAGTATTAGTTAGTAGTCCTCACTATTCTATGTAATGGTGTGTTAATAAATGTAATGAGGACTCCTTTTGAGTATGAATACTCTCTAGAAGATAATATTTGTATTCAAACTCACAGTTTATGTTTTGTCGTATTGTACACGACAGTTGTATTAGTAAGTTGTATTTGTATTCTGTACTATGTATCTGACGACCCAAGATGGGTGATGTATACCTAATTTTGGGGGCGTCACAGTTGGTATCAGAGCTTAGGGATATGATCCCTGGCTAAGATGTGAGAATAGAACTAGGAGGGGAGAGACGGGGAATTCCTTCGCTAGTATGACCTACCTAAGTTTATTTGCATGGTATTTAATTGGTCGGTCATAATATAAGGATAATATATGACATATCAATTAACTTTTATTTTGTGGCAGTATCTGAAAATGGCATCTGAGAATGTTGAGAATAGCAATGGAGCACAGGCGACTATTGATTCACCACATATCAATAATCAGGATAATGTGCATCAGGAAGGTGACAATCCTCATGCAAACAACAACACTGACCAGATGATGAATGATGGAATGTTCAGAGGTTTTATGCAATTCATGCAACAACAGGTGAAAGCGGCTCCTGTCCACAACGTAGGTGGAAATACTGGAAACTCTCAGGCGGTCACCGCTAAACAGTTTAAGGAGCTGGGACCACCGGAGTTTAAGGGAGAACCCAAACCACTTGTAGCTGAAACATGGATAAAGCAGATCACCAAGATATTTGATGTCTTGGGTTGCTCCGAGGAGCAAAAGGTTCCCTTTGCCGCCTTTATGTTGCGAGGAGAGGCAGATTACTGGTGGGAATCGATAAAGCGTACTCAACCTGCCGCACTGAAGATGTCTTGGGAGAAGTTCCAAGAGCTGTTTAACGACAAATACTTTCCCGAGAGTATTCGTCACATGAAGGAGGTGGAGTTCATCAAATTGGAGCAGAATAATATGACCGTGTCGCAGTACGAGGCAAAATTTGCGGAGTTATCCCGGTTTGCGTCCCACCTGGTGGATAATGAAGAAAGAATGACGCGGATGTTTTTAAGAGGTTTGAAGCCGGAGATACGTCAACATCTTGTTTCTCATAAACTGTGTTTGTATTCAGATGTTGTAAATAGGGCTCAGTTGGTGGAGCGCGATAACGAGACAACGCAACCAAAAGAGAGCAGCCGGCAAAATGATAATACCAGTGAAAGCAGTCATCGAAGCGGTGACAACAAGCGTGGAGGGAATCAACAGGCCAGAAATGGTAACCACTTCGGTGGTAATCAGGGCCAAAACAATAAGAATGGGCATTTCAAGAAGAGGAGATTCAACAATGATGGAAAGACGTCAGCACCAGCACCTGTCGTTAAGGAAGGAGAACGACCACCTATCATATGTTTCAAATGCGGAGGGGAGGGGCACATCAGTCCAAACTGCGCGATGCCGTCCAAAGCATGTTATAATTGTGGAAGAGAAGGTCATTTAGCCCGATTTTGTCGTTTACCGAAGACAAATTCAGCTAGGATGGAGGCACCAAAGGCCGTCCCAGAAAAGTCAAAACCGGTTGTGCAAGGGAGAGCGTTTGTTGTGAACTCCCAGAGAGCAAGGAACCCGAATGAGGTCATCACGGGTAAGCTTATCATAAACTCTAACGAAGTCTATACTTTATTTGATACCGGTTCTACCCATTCTTTTATTTCTCCTACTTGCGCTCATCGATTAAATTTGATTCCGGAGAAATTAGACTTTGACTTAGCAGTTGAAACTCCATTGGGAGAAACCTTCATTACATCCACGGTTTATAAGTCTTGTTTGGTTCAAGTTGGTACCCACACATTACCTGTCGATCTTATTTCATTAAAAATACTTGCATTTGACGTGATTCTAGGGATTGATTGGTTAACTACTCATCATGCAAAAATTGATTGTTTTCGTAAGGTTGTTAGCTTTCATATTCCTAATCGACCTATTATGCGAATTCAAGCAACCAAACCATTAAAATCAATCGCTGTCATCTCAAGCCATAAAGCTATTCGTTTATTAAAAAACGGATGTCAAGCTTTCTTAGCTCATGTCACAGATCTAAACAAAAATACGTCAGCTTTGAATGATATTTCTGTTGTTAATAAATTTCCTGACGTATTTCCTGAAGAACTTCCTGGCCTACCCCCAGAGCGTGAAATTGAATTTTGTATCGACCTTGAACCCGGTACAAAACCCATTTCCAAAGCCCCATATCGAATGGCTCCTATTGAACTTCAGGAGTTAAAGACCCAACTGCAGGAATTGTTAGACATTGGTTTTATTCGTCCTAGTACTTCTCCTTGGGGTGCTCCTGTTCTATTCGTGAAGAAGAAAGATGGGAGTATGCGACTTTGTATTGATTATCGGGAGTTGAATCATGTCACCATCAAAAATAGGTACCCATTGCCACGTATTGATGACCTGTTTGACCAGTTGCAAGGAGCACAATTCTTTTCAAAGATCGATCTTCGTTCTGGATATCATCAGCTGAAGGTTAGAACTGAGGATATTCCAAAGACTGCCTTCAGAACTCGGTATGGGCATTATGAATTCTTAGTTATGTCTTTTGGATTGACTAATGCTCCTGCTGCCTTCATGGATATGATGAACAGGGTATTCAAGGAATATTTGGATCACTTTGTGGTCGTCTTTATCGATGACATCCTTGTTTATTCCAAAAGCCGTGAAGATCATGAGCAACACTTGAGGCTGGTACTCCAAAAGCTTCGTGAATACAAACTTTATGCCAAGTTGAAGAAATGCGAGTTCTGGCTGGAAGAGGTAGCATTCCTTGGGCACGTAGTATCAAGTCGTGGAATATCGGTTGACCCGGCAAAGATTGAAGCTATTCAAAGCTGGGAGCAACCTAAATCAGTGACCGAGGTACGTAGCTTTCTTGGTTTAGCTGGTTATTATCGGAGATTCGTGGAAGGATTTTCTCGAATCGCTACTCCATTAACTCAGCTGACTCGGAAAGATACAAAGTTCGGTTGGAGCGAAGAATGTGAGCAGAGTTTTCAAGAACTCAAGAGGAGACTCATTTCAGCACCTGTTCTAACAATACCATCTGGCTCGGAGGGATTTGTCATCTACAGTGATGCTTCGAGCAAAGGGTTGGGATGTGTTCTCATGCAACATGGAAAAGTCATAGCCTATGCATCAAGACAACTCAAGGAATATGAGAGGAATTATCCTACTCATGATCTAGAGTTGGCAGCTGTTGTCTTTGCACTTAAAATTTGGAGGCATTACTTGTATGGGGAGAAGGTGGAGATCTTTACGGATCATAAAAGCCTCAAATATTTCTTCACTCAAAAGGAACTCAACATGCGACAACGACGTTGGCTTGAACTGTTGAAAGATTATGATCATACCATTCAATACCATCCTGGAAAAGCGAACGTGGTAGCTGACGCATTGAGTAGAAGATCATATGCAAGTACGAGTGCAATATTGTCAACACAAAGGCCCATTTTGTGTGACTTGCAAAGGATGGAGATAGAGTTAAAGACTCCAGGGACCCATGTGATGATGGCGAATATACGAGTAGAACCAACTTTAATCGATAAAGTTAAAGCTGCTCAAGCTACAGACCTGGAGCTGATGCGTATGAGGAAGAAAGTGCAAGAAGGTTCTATGCCGGAAGCAAGAATCGATGAAGAAGGAATACTTCGAGTCAACTCCAGACTTTGTGTTCCTAACAACCCTGATTTAAAGTATGAAATCATGATGGAGGCGCACAACACACCGTTTGCAATCCATCCTGGAAGTACCAAAATGTATCATGATCTTCGTCATACATTTTGGTGGAGCAATATGAAGAGAGAGATAGCGTTGTTTATCTCAAGGTGTCTAACTTGTCAACGAGTCAAAGCGGAGCATCAAGTACCAAAAGGTCCATTGCAACCACTTGAAATTCCAGAATGGAAGTGGGAGCACATTACCATGGATTTCGTTACCGGTCTTCCTAAGGTTTCTCAAGGTATTGATGCGATTTGGGTCATTGTTGATAGATTGACCAAGTCTGCTCATTTCTTACCGATACGAGAAACTTATACACTTGAACGTCTTGCTCGTATGTACATAAACGAGATTGTAAGACTGCATGGTATGCCAGTATCCATAGTTTCTGACCGAGACCCAAGATTCACTTCACGATTTTGGGTTAGTTTACAAAAAGCTATGGGCACGGATTTACGATTTAGTTCAGCATATCATCCTCAGACGGACGGACAATCAGAGAGGACTATTCAAACTCTTGAAGATCTATTAAGACTCTGTGTCTTTGACTTCAAGGGAAGTTGGGACAAGTTCTTACCATTGGTGGAGTTTTCCTACAACAACAGTTATCAAGCAAGTATTGGCATGGCTCCATTCGAAGCATTGTATGGAAGAAAATGTCGTTCTCCAGTATGCTGGGATGAGGTGGGTGAAGCAACGTTGTTGGGACCGGAGTTGGTACGTATGACTACAGAAAAGATTCAAACGATCCGACAACGTATAAAAACCTCACAAGATCGACAAAAGAGTTATGCTGATCTTCATCGAAAGGACGTGGAATTTGATGTAGGAGATCATGTGTTCTTACGTGTTGCTCCATGGAAAGGAGTTACGAGATTTGGAAAGAGAGGAAAGCTCAATCCTCGATTCATCGGTCCATTTTTAATCCTCGATCGAGTAGGAACTGTGGCTTATAGACTCGCTTTACCGCCAAGTATGTCTCGTGTTCATAACGTTTTTCACATATCCATGTTACGCAAATATGTGGAAGACCCGAACCACATTATTGAGTTAGAACCGGACGAAATAGCGGAGGATTTGACGTATGAAGAAGTTCCTGTTCAAATCTTGGATAAGAAGGAACATATTCTACGCTCCAAGGTTATACCTCAAGTCAAAGTTTTGTGGAGAAACCACGATGTTGAGGAAATGACTTGGGAGTTAGAATCTGAAATGAAATCAAGGTATCCTTACCTCTTCGACATACCAGGTACGTACCCTAATTTCGAGGGCGAAATTTCATAAGAAGGGGAGGTTGTAAGACCCCAACTTTTATAAATAAAGATGAATTTTCTATAAATATCATTTTTGAATATTATGGAGTTAATTTGATATAATGTTATAGTTGTGGGTAATATTTATAAATTTTGCAAAGTAAGCAAGTTGTTATAAAATATTCGTTTGGTCGGGGAATATTCTGTTTGTCGGGGAATATTCGTACGACGGCACAATCATTGGTGGACCCCACAACAGAATTATTGTCGGATTAGAAAACGACAAAAATTATCTTTCTATAAAAATAACGGCTGAGGTGTTACCGTTAAAACCGTTAAAACTGTTGAACTACTCGGTAGTAAAAGTACAGTAATACGCGTGGTTGCATAGTAGCACACGGTATTGATTATTGATGCTTACGTGAGAAGTCACTCAGCTATACTCAATTATTGCTACAGTAATTGCTGCACAATATCTCTTAAATTATTGTCATAGTATCATCTGTATAATATGTTATATTATTAAATCAATAATTGAGACGTTGTGGTAAGTTTGGTTATTTTTTTATGGGGGGCCCATATGTCATCATCTAAGAGTCTCTTCGTCAATAGTAATTACCGTCGTCAATAGTATTTATCTTGGTCAATAGTATTTACCTTGGTCAATAGTAATTACCTTCGTCAATAGTATTTACCTTGGTCAATAGTAATTACTTTCGTCAATAGTAGTTGTCCCTTCAATATTACCAAGAGTCATTTGACCCTTCGTTAAGACCAAGAGTCATTTGACCCTTCGTTAAGACCAAGAGTCACCCTCAGTTTTTCTATAAATAGAGGCCTAGGGCTTCATTATTTTTCACGAATTCATTCAAGCTATAGAGAGAGAAAGTATAGAGAGAATAAGAGAGAGAATAAAAGTATTCTGCTACTTCACTTTTTCAATATCCAGTTCTTTTAAGGTAAGGGATATTATTCTTTTGTATTCAAGAAGAGAACTTCTGTTATTCCATTTCTTTATTATTCTGTTGGAATAACCTGTATACGCGGTCTACCCTATACTTGGTGACATTCTTCTATTATTCTGTCTTTGTTATTCCGTTGGAACATCATGTCTGTGTTTTACACCGGACCTGGTTCCGTTTTATTATTCTGTCTTTATTTTCAGTTGGAACATCCTGTCTGTGTTTTACACCGGACCTGGTTCCGTCTTTATTATTATTCTGTTGAATATCCTGTCTGTGTGTTTTACACCGGACCTGGTTCCATTATTTATTATACTATTATTTATTATTCTGTCGGAATATCCTGTCTGTGCGTTTACGCCGGACCTGGTTCCATTATTTATTATTCTGTTGGAATAACCTGTCTGTGCGGTCTATCGCATGCATGGTGATTTCTTTTGTTATTCCATTCTTTATTATACTCAGTTGGTTAAGTTTTGACTTCTATACTCCATGAAATTTGTGGAATATCCTTGATATTTGCGCTTCATCCAGTATCTTTTCATGAAAATATTCTTCTGATCATTCTTGAATTTTACTCCACAAAGCAGTATCATGTTGACAATTTGGACGTTGTTAATTCCTGGATAAATTAATTCTTGAACTTGTTTTATTGAATTCTTATATCATTGTCATCATCCTCATGTTTATAAAATGTTGAAAGTCATCTGTGGCCTGTAGTGCATAGATGGACTTGGTATGATTATGACCAGGGATTATTCGGTATAATCATGACCGTAATGTTACAAATGATGTGGTAAAAGTCCTCATTGGCCCGTAGTGCATTGATGGACAGTTGTTGGCATGATCATGACCATTAATGAATACACGAATATCCTTGGCCGTAGTGCAGGGGTGATTCGATGATGTGGATTATTTTATTAAGCTGAGTCTCAGCGATCACAGTGTTGAAAAACTTTTTAAATCATAAAAGATAGTAGAGTTTATTTTCTACTTGACTCTTTTAATGGATTGCTTGTTCCGCTACAGTTAAACTTGATGTCTATTATATTTTATCAGTTTAACATTGTTGAAGGCTAATGATAATTTATTCTGCATTATCTTAGTCATAATATTTCTTACTGGGCTAGTTGAGCTCACCCTTTCTTTCACTGTTCTCTTCAGGAAATTAGAACGTAGCTGGGGCAAGTCGGAAAACGGAGTGATGGTCCGAATGATAGTATTAGTTAGTAGTCCTCACTATTCTATGTAATGGTGTGTTAATAAATGTAATGAGGACTCCTTTTGAGTATGAATACTCTCTAGAAGATAATATTTGTATTCAAACTCACAGTTTATGTTTTGTCGTATTGTACATGACAGTTGTATTAGTAAGTTGTATTTATATTTTGTACTATGTATCTGACGACCCAAGATGGGTGTTGTATACCTAATTTTGGGGGTGTCACAACTATGGTAACCGTTTCGGACCATCACTCCATTTTCCGACTCGTCCCAGCTATATTCTCATTCCTGAAGAGAACAATGAAAATAAAGGGTGAGCTCAACTAGCCTAGTAAGAAATATTATGACTAAGATAATGTAGAATAAATTATCATTAGCCTTCAATAGTGTTAAACTGATAAAATATAATAAATATCAAGTTTAACTGTAGCGGAACAAGCAATCCATTAGAAGAGTCAAGTAGAGCATGATATCTACTATCTTCTATGATTTAGAAAGTTTATCATTACTTTTATCGCTGAGACTCAGCTGAATAAATAATCCATATCACAGAATTATCCCTGCACTACGGACCAAGGATATTCATTAGTATCACGTCCACGAATTATCCATGTACTACGGGCCAAGGATAATCGTGTTATCACCAATGGTCATGATCATGCCAACAACTGTCCATCAATGCACTACGGGCCAATGAGGACTTTTACCACATTATTTGTAACATTACAGGTCATGATTATACCGAATGATCCTTGGTCATAATCATACCAATCAACAGTCCATCTATGCACTACGGGCCAAAGATGACTTTCATAATAATATAAGCATGAGGATGATGACAATGATATAATAATTCAATTAAATGAAAGCAAAGGATAAATTTTAAAGATTTTATAATTTAATTTATCCAGAACTCAATAATGTCCAAATTATCAACATGATACTGTTTTGTGGAGTAAAATTTAAGAATAATATTGTATCATAAATGATTTGGACAGAAAAAAAATTAATTTTTGTCATGAATAGTACCCCGGATGAATAGTACCCAAGTAAATAGTACCCCGTGAATAGTACTCCGTGCATAGTATCCCATGAATAGTACTTCGGTATAAAAAAGTTAAAACTTATCAAAAATATTCAGAATAATATTTTCATGAAAAGATACTGAATGAAGCGCAAATTTTAAGGATATTCTACTAATTTTATGGAGTATAGAAGCCAAAACTTAACAAAATGAGTGTAGAATTATGAATACGAAAACGAAATAATATTACTTACATACTACAGAGTATGGAAGAAAATATTATTTCATACAAATATTGAACAAAAATAATATCATTTACCTTAAAAAGAAGCGTATTCCAACTGGTAAAGCGAGGATATTCTTAAAGAAAACTTGAACTGTTTTCTATACTCAAAGCTTCCTTAAATTCTAAAGAAATACGCTTAATATTATAGAAGAAGAATTCTCTGTTTTTGGTGTGATTTTCAATTCTAAACTAAGCATCCTATTTATAGAAGAATGGAATGATACTATTTGAATTTAGAAAATCACGGACTGCACAGTGAAGAGAAAAAAAATCAAGGACGAATTCGGTTGATTTTCAATTTTACCAAGTAGTTACTATACAGACACTATGCATAATAAAATATAATATATTCTTTATTTCATAAAAAAATAAAACTTATAAAATATATATAAAACCACCCGTGAATAATCCCTCCCCCTGACAATTTCATCTTTTCAACACACGTGGGCCCCACCCATGTCATCATCACATGTGGGCTCCACCTCTTATTTTATATATATTTATATACTAAATAATTTTCTACCAATTATTTTAAAAAATGAGTAAGTGGGAGTCCAAATAATAAGCAAAATTTATAACAAATACTTCATAAAAATCTCCTTAATATTTTTAACAACATTTATTCATCATTATTATAACTCGCAATATTAACAACCAGATCGTTCCCAAGAAAGAGGGGAATTTTCGATAAGGATTTCTACATATTGGCGCACAATTAGGTGGCCAAACTCATTTCCTTGACAGAACTTTCTAGACATTGTTAATTATGCAAATAATAATATGAATAACTTATCATCTCAATTATTAATTTAATAATATAAAATATTGACAATAATTGAATCAAATAACGTGAGATACTATGCAACAATTACTGTAGCAATAATTGAGTATAACTGAGTGACTTCTCACGTAAGCATCAATAATCAATACCGTGTGCTACTATGCAACCACACGTATTACTATACTTTTCATCACCGGGTATTTCAACGGTTAACGATAAAACTTTGGTCGTTATTTTTATAAAGAGATATTTCTGTCGTTTTCTAACTCCAAAAATAATTCCGTTGTGAAGTCCACCAACGATTGTGTCGTCGTACCAATATTTTCTGTTAAAACGAATATTCCCCGACTAATCGAATATTTTATAACAACGTGCATACTTTGTAAAATTTGTAAATATTACGTACCTGCAACTGTAATATTATAACAAATCCACACCATAATATTAAAAATGATATTTCGAAAAAAATTAATCTTTATTTATGAAAATTGGGGTCTTACAAAAATGATTAACGGTAAAGAGAACGTTGGAAAAAGTAACGTTTTTGGAAAGCTGGAAATAAAAGTTAGGGTGCACCCGCGAGGTTAACCATGATTGTATTATTTTAGAATTGTGCACAAGTATTAAAGAAATGATTGTATAACATTAAATATAATACTTCATCCGTTCCTAAAAAATTGTTGTTTGAGAAAAAAAATTATTCCAAAAAGTTATATTACATCTACATTCTGTCATTGTCCCAAGAAATTCTCTATAAAGGGGTAGTGATTGAATTTCAAACAAATTTTACTTGGTAAATGATGTTTTCTTAATTCATGTGTAAAAACCTTAACGACAATCTTTTAGGAACGAAGGTAGTATCAATTGTCTATATTACCCTTGTATTAAAAAAAGAGTGTTATTTATTAGGAAAAAAAATAGTGAGAGAACCAAAGTTATATTTATTACTTTGGGTAATATTAGAAAGTAAGCAATTAATGCTTACTTGAAATTCTCAAACGACTTGCACTAAGGAATAAAAACAATTCTCTAAAACGACTTATATTAAGAAACAGAGAAAGTAAAAGTAAATTAATTGTTTAATTTCTGAATTTTAGAAAAAGATATTTTACATCTCAACAACTACTCAACTAGGATCATAATCCTCAGTTGGAACTATCCAACTTAATGCTGATTGGAACCATCGGGGAATCAGTGATGGGTGAGGGTGAGGGTGAGGGAGAAGTCTGGACCCTTGTCAAGACCTCCGTCATATTCGATGCCAGATTATCAAGGATGGCTTCGGCGGAGTCGGTTATGGATGTCGACCAAAATCTGGACCAGCTTGATCAAGAAACAGAGAACCTAAGATCATGCTTTGATACCATGTCAAAATGTAATGTTTCTATATCTATTCCATAAAACAGAGTACTACGTATAGAGAGAGATACAAGAAACTATTTAAGGAAGCTATACAATATTTACAGCTATAATCATGGTTGACCCTTGAGTGAAGAGATTCCTAAATCTAAGATTTCCATAACTAGCTTATCGCGTGACTCACGCTAACACGGTTACCGAAGTATAGTTGATCACCTTTGTTCAATAATAATAATAGTCGTTAATCATTATCCTTATTTTCTATTCCTACAAATGATATTCTTTATTATAGCTTGCCGAATTGTACAAATGATATTTATGTTTATCAATTAATTACACAGATTCGTGAATAGATGTACGAATATTCGGATACAGTGATATATTTTTTTAAAGGGCATTAATGAATGCATGTGATATACATTACTCAAATCTGTGTATATCTATTCACACCTCTAATCATGCTTCATGTTGCAATATTTTAATTACAAAAAAATTAGTTAATATATTACATTACTCACCGAGGAATCAATGATTAAAATTTGAAGGATTTAGATCAAGTGGGCTAGTGATCTGATATCAAGTTAATAAAAAAATGCGAACGTAACTCATTATTAATATAAATTGGAGTGTGACTACCAGAAATGATCTCACGAACAGAAAGAGAAGAAAGGGTTTTGAACAGAAAGAGAAGAACGGGTTTCAGCATGGAAACAAGGTTTTGAACCGAAGAGTCCTATACAGATAATAGCGGTTGCCACGCATTTCAAAAAAAAACATTTTAAGTTGGACACTAATTTATCATGTCGGTCCATTAATATTACTCCCTTAAATTAAAGACGTATAATTGTATTAATATTGTAAATAAAAATGACAAAATATAATATTTTTATAATTATTTTATAAATGTGTAATTTTTATAATTATTTTAAAAAATGTACTAATATATATAATTATTTCAAAATTTTAACTAGGAGTCTCTTCAACCTCAAGACGATTAACTCCTTGAGAGCTGCATAAGTCTAACTTTAGAAATCGAAATCCGTGAAATCTTTTGCCAATAATAATTGAAAAGTACCTTAAATATAATATACTAGCTCTAGACAAACCTTATTATTTATGTACTTAAATATGTGTGTCAAGTTTTCTATGATGATAAAATTCATTGACTAATCAAAATAATAAATATAAAAATAATGAAAGTTGTTGAGTAGTCACACCCTAATTTATATTAATAATGAGTTACGTTCGCATTTTTTTATTAACTTGATATCAGATCACTAGCCCACTTGATCTAAATCCTTCAAATTTTAATCATTGATCCCTCGTTGAGTAATGTAATATATTAACTAATTTTTTTGTAATTAAAATATTGCAACATGAAGCATGATTAGAGGTGTGAATAGATACACAGATTTGAGTAATGTATATCACATGCATTCATTAATGCCCTTTAAAAAAATATATCACTGTATCCGAATATTTGTACATCTATTCACGAATCTGTGTAATTAATTGATAAACACAAATATCATTTGTACAATTCGGCAAGCTATAATAAAGAATATCATTTGATAATTTTTTTTATATAAATATATTCAATAATATTATGCACTTATTTTTATTAAATTGAATATTTAAAATTATTAAATAAAATTTTACCATTTAAAATGGCAAAATAGTGTCATTAAGAGACAATTTATTTTTTAGTTATCAAACAATTTTTTAGATTCAGACCTCATAACCAGATGATCTAATTTATTAAGATTTCATAATCATTCGAATTTTAATTCTCAGGTTTATCAAACACAACCTTAAACTTATCCGGCTGTTAATCATTTTGAGGAGACCCCTAATTAAAGGTTTTTAGGTGAAGATTTTATGGGAGTGTCAACTCCCAAATATTTCTAGTTGATCCCACCTACAAAAAATAAGAATAAAGATAAAATAATTGATAAACACAAAGATCATTTGTACAATTCGGCAAACTATTATAAAAAAATATCATTTGTAGGAATTGAAAAGTCTTTATCTTGAAAGCACTAAATTTTACTACAAAATATAGTCCCCCAACCTAAGCAGGAAGGATAATAATATTAATTATTAAAAATATTTTTTTTAATCTTTTTTCTTAATGATAAAAATAATTGTATTATGATGTATTGATGTTGAAGGATGGAGATTATTGAGGATGGATGACTATGATCAATTCAAGCCAGCTATAAAATTTCTCAACAAATCCGATTGTTTAATTTCTTTTCAAATAAATATCAAAACTATGAAGGTACTGATCATAGAAGACAAGTGGATTTTCATTACAACTAGAAAGTAGATATTCAGAAGAAGAAAAAAATCACTAATGTCAAAACAATAATTATGATGAGTGTCACTGAATGTTCAAGTATCGTTAAAACAAGTATAAAAATATCTTTAAAATATATATTTATTCTATTATTCAGCCATTAATTATCAATAACCCAAAATAAAAAATAATTGAAAAATATTAATGTAAACAAAGTTTAAGTCTTATATTAATTAATTTTTAATATTTAAAATTAAATTCGTCATCTGTAGTAGTGGATGATATGATTACATGATTATCTCATTAATAACTTTATTTTGTGTTTCTTTATAACATTATTCACCTTCTTTTCGTAATAAATATCCAGTCTTCAAACTCTTGTAACTTCAATTCTTGCTAGTGGCTTACTTGTTGGTTTTGCGAGACTGAATAAATAATCTTTCAATGTAGTTTTGCATTAACACTCCCTCTATTTAAAATAAGAAAATTAATATTTTCACAAGTATATTTAATACTAGTAATTCTATAAGCTCTTCTTCACATAAATAGTAAGTGAAATCCACCTCATATGAGAGAAGATCTTATAGAACTATCAAGTTCAAATTTATTTACAGAAATATCAATTATTTAACATAAATGATTAATAGTGATATGGGAGAGTGGTGATACTTTGCCAAATTACGGGCGAGAATAGGGATGTAAACGGATATATACGGATTCAAATACAGTAGCATCCGTATTCGTTTATTTGCGAATACATTTAAATCGAATATGGATAATATCCGTTTTTTTTCGAATACGAATAATATCCGTGTTTTTTTCGAATACGGATGCGGACGAATACGAATTTTTGAGTTACCATTTACCACCATAGGTCCATAACTATAACTAGAATAAAAAAATAATGAGTTTTAAAATATAGTTTATTAGTAAATGAAAGTTAATTTATTTATTTTTAATAAATATTTAAATACAATAATCAATGTTCTAAATTATAATTCAATTAAGTTCTCATCATTTTTGAAATCCTAAATTTCAAAATGAATGTTCTCCTTATTAATTTTTAGATGTCCATTTAATGCGTGTGGAGTAATACTGTAGTGTGTATGAATATTTATAATTTATAATTAGATTCAAAAGTTTACATTAAATATTTAATTATTTTTTTCTCAAATACTTGATTAAAACTTTAATAATATGTTTATGCGAACTTTTATTTATAATTTATCCTCAATACATAGATTACAATTTACATAGTTATAAAAAGTTTATTTTATTTCATTATATTTATGGAGAGTGCGAGTTATAATGTATATGCGATAACTGGCAACTAGTTAATTTAACTTGATCCAAAATTTACTTTGGACTTACTTTAAATATTTCGACTTCTAATTTTTAAATAATTGGACAAATAAAAGTGATAAATACTCCCTCCACCTGAAAATTCATAAACGTGAATTATTTATTCAATTCCCTTCTAGATTAACTTTAAATTAATTCGGACTTAACACATTTTAACAATAAAATTATATTGTTCATTGTTCTCACCTCCTAACATTGCAAGTAATTTTTTAAAGTAAAAAACTTATAACAAGAACTTGTTCTTCTAGTATATAATTTTCTTGATAAATGATACATTTTAGATATTTTAACTTTATAATAGTTAAAATTTATTAACTATACATAAATCAATTTATTTCAGTTTATTAATATTAGAATAAAAGTGTTATTTTCTACTTTTTAGAAGTGAAATTATATATTTTTTAAAATAATTTTTGTATTATAGTGAAAACTAATTATAATATAAGGAATGCCACTTTTAAAAAAATTATTTTGCTTATTATAATATAATAATTAATATATATATATATATATATATATATATATATATATATATATATATATATATATATATATATAAAAGTTATTTAGATACGAATTCCGAATTTTATGAAATAAAAGTATTCAATTTTTTTTATAATTACTATTCAGTAAATGGTTAAATTGATAAAAGTTTAAAGTTATGGGTGGAATGTGAATTTTTTTGAAAATAAACAAGTGGTTATAAAATATTCATTGTTGTCGGGGAATATTCGTTTGGTCGTGGAATATTCTTTCTGTCGGGGAATATTCGTACGACGGCGCAGCTATTTGTGGGCCCCATAACGAATAACTGTCGGATGAAGAAAACGACAAATTTGAGTTTTTACAAATAACGACGTAGTTGTTACCGTTAACACTGTTGGAATATCCGGTGGTTAAAATACAGTAATACGCGTTATTGCATAGTAGCACACGGTATTGCACATTATTTTTGAAATTATTGATTCTTACGTAAGAAGGCACTACTCAATAATTTACTGTTCAATATTTTATTTTATTGATTCAATAATTGCTGCGTTGATATTTTATATTATTGTTGTTTCAATAATTGTTGTTGCACAGTATTTTCTATTATCAGATCAATAATTCATATTATTTGAATAATATTATTAGATAACATTATTGGCAATGTCTAGAAAGTTATGTCTAAGGAGAGGTTTGGTCATCTAATTGCGCGCTAGTAAGGAGAAATCCTTATTGGAAAGCCCCCTCTTTCCTGGGAACGGCCTGGTTGTTATAAATGTGATTCTATAATATTATTTATGAATAATTAATTATTGATTCATATGATAAGGAAATATTTATTTTATGTGGATATAAACGAGGGATATATTTTTGTGGTTAAAAATGAAGGAGTTAATGTTGAGGTTTTTATCCGTATTTTTGTCGGAATGGAGGTATTAAAAATCAGGGTTTTTGAGATATTTTGCGGGGGTTATAATTTTTAATCCGACCGTTGGATCGTGGTAATTTTTGGATATGTTATACATATATAAGTTGAGTATATGCCCACAAATTTTGAACCGTTAAAAATGAACGTATGATTTATTATGAATTTTACGAGATGACTGGTTCAGAAATTGTTGAATTTTCGGAGTTTATCATTTTGGTGGAAAATTCTAGAATTGGTGGGCTCCACTTGTGGTTGGTGAAGAAATGTGCTGAATTATATTTCAAATGTGGTGGGTGGGAATAGTAGCAGGTAAAGCCATCAGGTTGCAGCTCAAACCTACCAAAATTTTTCTATAAATAGAGGGCTAAGTTAGAATTGAAAATCACACCAGAAACATAAGCTTTCTCTCTTTCTCTCTCTATATTATGAAGCATATTTTGTGAGTATTTAGATACTTTGAGAGTTGCTATTCAGTGCAAGTTTCCTTCGGCTTTGCATACCGATCAGAAGTACTGCTCTTTTGAGGTAAGGGATATTAAGGGATTTTAAGGGTTGTTATGATTTTCAGTTTCGTAATTTTTCTGATCTTCAAAAATTTTGGAAAAATTTGAAATGATATTTTGATGAGTTTTCTTGATTGTGTCCAAAAATGGTGATTTTTGGATGTATAGATTGAGAGTTATGAATTTTATGAGAAAAGACTATTTTAAAAGTAACAGCTTATAATTCCTTGTGGTTAACTCCAAAATTGATGAAATTTTTATTGGGAGTACATGTATATGATAGAAGTATACTCTGTAAATTTCAGAATTTTTAGACAAAAGTACAATTTTTGATAAATGTCTAAATATTCGGCTATTTTGGCCATATGAAAAATAGTAAATGACTTTTAAAAATTCTGAGAAAAATATATGTTCAATATGGGACTATATTATGCTAAATCCCAGAAAAGAAATATTTTTGGAACTGATTTGGTATTTTTTTATGAAAATGGTCTAGTTATGAGTAAATGAATTAAATATGTTTTGTGAAGAAAGAAAATTGGAAAAATAGGATTTTATGGCTTGAGAATCCTATATGAGGTATATGCAGATTTTTGATGAGGGTTTTGGTTATTGATGATGAAATTGTAAGAGTTGGCATTTTATGATGATTAAATGCATTAATTAGTAAAGTGTAAACAATTAAAATAAATTGTTTATAAATTTAAGTAATGTTATTCTTTCAATATCATTATACCGAAATATTGGTATGGATTTTATTGTGGAATTTCTATCTTTTGTGTCGGGGTTACTATTCATGAGTTACTATTCACGATTTACTATTCATGAGTTACGAATATTACTCTTGAGATTAAAACTATATGTTGATCATATTATTTTTATCATCATATATAACATTTTTATAACCCTGATGTTGAAATTCTCTTTCACTGGAGTGTAAAGATGGGTAGATTATTGGTATGATCATGACTAGGGTTCTCTTTGGCCTGTAGTGCAAAGTTGAATTGTGACTGGTATGATCATGACCATTGAATTTATAATTGAATATCTTAAGCTTAAGTGCAAAGGTGAATTGATCAACATGGTTATAATTATTGTTTATATAAATTCTGAAATGATTATATATTTCTTTGAGATATGAATATATTTGGCCTGTAGTGCAAATATGAATTGTTGATGAATATCTTTGGCATGTAGTGCAAAGATGGCCTGTTGATGAATATCTTTGTCCTGTAGTGCAAAGATGAACTGTTGTTGAATATCTTTGGCCTGTAGTGCAAAGATGAACTGTTGTTGAATATCTTTGGCCCGTAGTGCAAAGATGGTTTGTTGATGAATATCTTTGGCCCGTAGTGCAAAGATGGATTTGTTAGTATGATTATAAACAGGAACTGTGATTTGGTATAACCATGATCTTTGATGTTTCAGGTAAAGACAGGTGATGAAAATATTCTTCGTCCTGGGTGCGAAGAAAAATTTATAGTCACAATTATGATTATGAGTTATTCATATGATTGTGGAAAGGAACTGTTGAGTGATGTTACATGGATAAAATATTGTTGGTGGATTTTTAACATGGAGAAGATAATAGACTTTATAGTCTATTTGACTCTTCTAATGGATTGCTCGTTCCGCTGCAACTATGGTTGAAATTTTTATCATTTACCATATGTTCTAAATCTCTGATTGATGAAGGCTATTGATAATTGAATTATCTTTAGTCATGATATTCTTTACTGAGCTAGTTGTGCTCACCCTTTTGCTTCACAATTCCTTTCAGGTAATAAGAGTGTAGCTGGGTCGAGCGGGGGTAACAAGGGAATAGAACGGTGGTCATCATTTAGTAGTTATATTTGGTGAAGAAAATAGGGTGAGGCGAACCCAACGTTGGAAGGGTGTTTTGTCACTATCATACAAGATGTCTAATGACATACAACCTCGTGTCATCATAAGACAGGGTTGTGCTCATCCACTTGCTGAGTATATCTATGGGCACTACCTATATAATCTTGGTGTTTGTTTGAAGTATAATTCTCAATTAGAGACAGTGGAGATAATGATAAGTCAAGAGAAGACTCACCATTGGGAAGAATATGATAGTAATCTTCTCGTTTTTCTTTGGGGTCTATTGGGTCAACCAAGGATAATTCTGTGGCCATATGATATCTATCATAACCTAGAAGCATGGCCTCCCATGTACGAAGGTTTCCTTGAGCACTTCCCAAAGATTCTAATTTCTAAAACAGTTTTTGACTATACCTTTATGTAAGGTGTTATTGTGAGGTGATGTCCACGGTTGGAACATGAGTCACATTTGGTATATATTTGTATCCAAACTCACAGCATATGTGTTGTTGTATTTTGCACGACAATTGTTGTAATAAAGTTGTAGTTGTTTTCTGTACCATGTATTTGACGACTCAGAATGGGTTGGGTGGAATGGACCTATTTTGGGGTCGTTACAAATTCCATATACGGATACGAATCCGGATATATTTACGGTCGGATGCTAAACGAATACGAATACGCCTATATCCGTATTCGTATCCGTTTATTTGCGGATACATTTAAACCGAATATAGATATATTCGTTTTTTTTCAAATACGAATAATATCTACTCTTTTTTTGAATACGAATGCAGACGAATACGAATTTTTCGATTACCATTTACATCCTTAGGCAAAAAGGGTGGAGGTTGCATGTGGAGGACGAATAAAACGGAACAACTACGCCTCCCTCCCTTCTTCGATATAATAACAACTAGTTATATTCGAGGAGGAGGAGGTGGGCTTGTTTTTTATTTGTCGTGGAGTAGTATTAGTAATAGGATTTATTAAATATTTTAGGGGCTGTTTGATAAAAACTGAATGAAATAGTTCTGAATCTGAATGAGCTGAACGAAACTGAATACCTAATGAAAAAATTTGTTTGATAATTGACATGTCTGAAACATCTGAATAACAAATTTTTATTATTTTATCCATCTGAAAAAATTCAAAATTATCATAAATTTATTTAATATTACTTAATATAATAGTTAAAATTGTAAAAAAAATACTTCATTCAGCAGCCCATTCAACCCATTCAGCCAAAAAAATGAGCCATTTAGACGGTTATTTTTCTCAAAACAAACACACTGAATGGCTGACCGATTCAGTCATTCAGTACTAATCAAACAACCCCTTACTCCAAGTCCAACCTGAACGTGCATTCTTCTCTCTCTCCCACTTGCTCACACAGCCTTCGATGCGCTCTTGATATCAATCACTTATAATAATAATTATTATAATAATTATAAGTGATTGATATATATATATATAAGTTATTTGGATAAGAATTCCAGATACGGATCCGAATCCAGATATCCACTATCTGTCGAATATATTTACGGTCGGATGTTAAACGAACACGAATATGCCTATATCTATATTTGTATCTGTTTATTTACGGATACCTTTAAATCAAATACGGATATATTCGTTTTTTCTGAATATGAATAATATCTGTTTTTTTTTCAAATATGAATGCGGACGAATACGAATTTTTCGATTACCATTTACATCCTTAGTGGGAAGGGTGGAGGTTGCACGTGGAGGACGGATAAAGCGGAACAAGTACGCCTCCCTCCCTTCTTCGATATAATAACAACTAGTTATATTCGAGAAAGAGGAGGTGGGCCTGTTTTTTATTTGTCGTGGAGTAGTATTAGTAATAGGATTTATTAAATGTTTTAGGGGCTGTTTGATAAATAAAACTGAATGAAATTGAATACTGAATACTGTATACTGAATGAAAAAAATTATTTGATAATTGACATGTCTGAAACATTCGAATAATAGATTTTTATTATTTTATCCCTCTGAAAAAAATTCAAAATTATTGTAAACTTATTTAATATTACTTAATTTAATAGTTAATATTGTAAAAAAAATACTTCATTCAATGGCTCATTCAACCTATTCAACCAAAAAAATGACACTAAGTCATTCAGTCCAAATCGTCTAAATGGTTGACCGGTTTAACCATTCAAACGATTTTTTTTCTCAAAACAAATATACTGAATGACTGACCGATTCAACCATTCAGTACTGATCAAACAACTTACTCCAAGTCCAACCTAAACGTGCATTCTTCTCTCTCTCTCACTTGCTCACAAAGCCTTCGATGTGCTCTTGATATCAATCACTTATAATAAATTATTATTATTATTATTATTATTATTATTATTATTATTATTATTATTATTATTATTATTATTATTATTTTGAGTATTGTGACGCCCCCAAAATAGGTATACATTACACATTCTGAGTCGCCAAATACATGATATTGAATACAAATACAAACTTAAATATACAACATGAGCTGTGAGTTTTAATACAAATATTGTCTTCTAGACAGTATTAAAACTCAAAATAAGTCTTCAATACATTTATTATCACACTATTTTACAGAATGGTGAGGACTACTAATGCAAACATCTGGACCGTCACTCCGTTCCCCGACTCCCAACTATATTCTCATTTCCTGAAGAGAACAATGAAAGCAAAGGGTGAGCTCAACTAGCCCAGTAAAAAATATTATGACTAAGATAATGCAGAATAAATTATCCTTAGCCTTCGATAGTATAACAACTGATAGAATATAATAGACAACAAATTTTAGATTAACAACTACATCGGAATAAGCAATCTATTAGAAGAGTCAAGTAGAGCATGATATCTACTATCTTTCGCGATTTAAAAAGTTTATCATCAATTTTATCGCTGAGACTCAACTTAATAAATAATCCACATCATCGAATCATTCCTGCATTACGAGCCAAGGATATTCTTTAGTATCACGACCACGAATTATCCATGCACTATGGGCCAAAGATAATCGTGTTTTCATCAACGGTCATGATCATGACATAAAATAATTCATCCTTGCACCCTTGGCCGAAGAGAATCCATGGCCATAATCATACCAAAAACTGTCCATCAATGCACTACGGGCCAATAAGGACTTTTACTATATCATTTGTAACATTACGGTCATAATTATATCGAATAATCCATGGTCATAATCATACCAAGTCCATCTATGCACTACGACCAAAGATGACTTTCATAACAATATAAGCATGATGATGATGACAAAGACATATATAATAATTCAATAAAACAAGTTCAAGGATAAATTTTAAAGATTTATAATTTAATTTATCCAAAATTCAATAACGTTCAAATTATCAACGTGATACTGCTTTGTGGAGTAAAATTTAAGAATAGTATTATATCAAAAATGATTTAGACCGAAAAGAAATCAATTTTTGTCATGAATAGTGTCCCGGGTGAATAGTAATTGAGTGAATAGTACCTCGTGAATAGTAACTTCGGGAATAGTAACCCCGTGATACAACTTGTTTACTTTGTAAAATTTATAAATATTACCCACAACTATAACATTATCTCAAATCCACACCATAATATTTAAAAAAAAATATTTCAAGAAAATTAAATCTTTATTCATAAAATTTGGGGTCTTACAATCTTCTCTCCTTATGAAATTTGGCCCTCGAAATTTACGTACGTACCTGGTATGTCGAAGAGGTGAGGATACCTCGTCAGATTCTAACTCTTGAGGTATAACCTTTGAGCGTACAATATGTTTCTTATTATCCAAGATTTTAACAGGTATCTCTTCATACGTTAAATCTTCTGTTATCTCGTCCGGTTCTAATTCAATAATGTGGTTCGGGTCGTCCACATATTTACATAACATCGATACGTAAAAAAAACGTTATGAACACGCAACATACTTGGCGGTAAGGCGAGTCTATAGGCCATAGTTCCTACTCGATCAATGATTTCAAATAGACCAATAAGTCGAGGATTGAGATTTTCTCTCTTCGTTGATTCTTTATTCTAGAATAACGCTCTCTTGAACCTTCTTCTTCACATTCATAAGCTCTGAATTTGTAGCTTGAGCGACTTTAACTTTATCGATTAATGTCGATTCTACTCGTATATTTGACATCATCACGTTGGTCCCTAGAGTCTTTAACTCTATTTCTATTATTTGTACATCATACGAAATGGGTCTTTATGTTAACAACATCGCACTCGTAAACGCATATGATCTTCTACTCAACGCGTCAGCCACCACGTTCGCTCTTCTACGAGGATACTGAATGGTATGGTCGTAATCTTCAACAGCTCGAGCCAACGTCTTTAGCGCATGTTACGTTCGTTTTGGGTGAAGAAATATTTGAGAGTTTTAGAAATGGGTTTTGTACTGAGGTCAAATTTAAACATTGAGAGCAAGTAGAAGAAATAAATGAATGGGTAGAACCGATATCGAATAAGGTATAAACTTTGCAAGAGTTTATGATTAACTTACACGTGATAGCTTCGTTCGGGTTGCTCGACAAACGCTCTCACTTAAACTACCGACTTTGACTTGTCTGAGACATCCTTTGGCATCACCATCCCAGCTGGACTTGACTTCACTACAAGACAAAATCGAGCTAAGTGACCTTCTCTTTCACAATTGAAACACGCTTTGGGTTGCTGCATATAGTTTGGACGAATGTGTCCCTCCTGTCCGCATTTGAAACATACGACCGGTGGTCGTTCTTCTTCATTGAAAATGGGTGCCGCTGTCTTTCCATCATTATTGAACCTTCTCTTCTTGAAGTTGTTCTCACTTAGTTCACCTTTCCTATTATCCTGACCATGATTACCACCGAAGTGGTTACCATTTCTGGCATTTTGATTCCCTCCACGTTTGTTGTCACTGCTTCGATGACTGCTACCATTGGTATTATCGATTTGCCGGCTGCTCTCTCTTGGTTGGGTTGACTCGTTATCGCGCTCCAATAACTGAGCCCTATTTACAACATCTGAATACAAACACAGTTTGTGAGAAATAAGGTATTGATGTATCTCTAGTTTCAAACCTCTTAGACACATCTGCGTCATTCTCTCCTCATTATCAACCAAGTAGGACGCAAACCGAGATAACTCAGCAAACATAGTTTCGTACTGTGACACGGTCATGTTGTTTTGCTCTAGCTTGATGAACTTTACTTCCTTCATGTGACAAATACTTTCGGGAAAGTATTTATCGTTGAATAGTTCTTGGAACTTCTCCCAAGACATTTTGAGTGCGTCAGGCTGGGTACGTTTTTACAGATTCCCACCAGTGATCTGCTTTTTCACGCAACATAAAGGTGGCGAATGGAACCTTTTGCTCCTCTGAGCATCCCAAGACATCAAATATCTTGGTGATCTGCTTTATGCACGTCTCTACTTTAAGTGGTTTTGGCTCTCTAATAAGCTCCGGTGGTCCCAGCTCCTTGAACTGTTTAGCGGTGACCGTTCGAGAATTGCCAGTGTTTTCACCTGCATTTTGAACAGGAGCCGCTCTCGCCTGATGTTGCATGAATTGTATAAAGCCTTTGAACATCCCATCATTCGTCATTTGATCGGCGTTATTGTTTACCTGAGGATTGTTGCCTTCCTGCACATTATCCTAGTTATTGATCGTTGGTGACTCAATGGTCTCATGTGCTTCATTGCTTATCTCAACATTTTCAGATGTCATTCTCAAACACTGTCACAAAACAAGGGTCAATTGACATGTCACATATTATCTCTATACTCTGACTGACTAATTAAATACCAAATAAACTTAGGTAGGTCATACTAGCGAAGGAATTCCCCGTCTCTCCCCTCCTAGTTCTTGTCTCACATCTCAGCCAGGGATCATATCCCTAAACTTTGATACCAACTGTGACGCCCCCAAAATAGGTATACATTACCCATTCTGAGTCGCCAAATACATGATATTAAATATAAATACAAACTTAAATATACAACATGAGCTGTGAGTTTTAATACAAATATTATCTTCTAGACAGTATTAAAACTCAAAATAAGTCCACAATACATTTATTATCACACTATTTTACAGAATAGTGAAGACTACAAATGCAAACATCTGGACCGTCACTCCGTTCCCCGACTAGTCCCAGCTATATTCTCATTTCCTGAAGAGAACAATGAAAGCAAAGGGTGAGCTCAACTAGCCCAGTAAGAAATATTATGACTAAGATAATGCAGAATAAATTATCCTTAGCCTTCGACAGTATAACAACTGATAGAATATAATAGACAATAAGTTTTAGATCAACAACTGCAGCGGAATAAGCAATCCATTAGAAGAGTCAAGTAGAGCATGATATCTACTATCTTCTGTGATTTAAAAAGTTTATCATCAATTTTATCGCTGAGACTCAGCTTAATAAATAATCCACATCATCGAATCATCCCTGCACTACGGGTCAAGGATATTCTTTAGCATCACTACCACGAATTATCCATGTACTACGGGCCAAAAATAATCGTGTTTTCATCAACGGTCATGATCATGTCATAAAATAATTCATCCTTGCACCCTTGGCCGAAGAGAATGCATGGCCATAATCATACCAAAAATTGTCCATCAATGCACTACGGGCCAATGAGGATTTTTACCACATCATTTATAACATTACGGTCATGATTATACCGAATAATCTCTAGTCATAATCATACCAAGTCCATCTATGCACTACGGCCAAAGATGACTTTCATAACAATATAAGCATGAGGATGATGACAATGACATAATAATTCAATAAAACAAGTTCAAGGATAAATTTTAAAGATGTATAATTTAATTTATCCAGAATTTAATAGCGTTCAAATTGTCAACATGATACTGCTTTGTGGAGTAAAATTCAAGAATAATATTATATCAAAAATGATTTGGACCGAAAAAAAAAATCAATTTTTGTCATAAAATTTCTTATGAATATTGAACGAAAATAATATTCATACGAATACGAAAAATAATATCTCTTCAGAATGTGAAATAAATAATACTCCTTACCTTAAAAAGAAGAGTATTTTGATTGGTTGGGCGGAGATATTCTTGAAGAAAACTTTCATCATTTTCTACGCTCAAAGCTTTCTAAAATTCGAAAGAAATACGTTCAATATTATAGAAGAAGAATTCTCTGATTCTGGTATGATTTTTAATTTTAACTAAGCATCCTATTTATAGGAGAATGGAAAAGATACTATTTGGATTTAATTTCTCACGGATCAACAGAAGAAATCACGGGCGAACGAATTCGACGAATTCGTTGATTTTCTGATTTTTACTATTCATTACTGTGCAATAAAATATTCTAATAAAACAAAAACTTTAAATAAAATATAATATATTCTATTTATAATCTAATAAAACAAAACATATAATATATATATATATATATATATATATATATATATATATATATATATATATATATATATATATACACACACACACACACACACACACAGACACACACACACACACACATTACTATCACCATTATTTTCTACCATTCCATTATTCCACTTTCCATCCGTGATTCTCATTTCACACTTTACTTACCTATACACACCACCCACACTTATATATATATATATATATATATATATATATATATATATATATATATATATATATATATATATATATATATAGAGAGAGAGAGAGAGAGAGAGAGAGAGCAAGGATCTTAAGCTCACCCCGAGCTCACCCTGCCTTTTTTTTATATAAAAAAACATAACTAATAAAAAATGTATAATAATTTTTGGAATTGAAAGTTTTTTTAAAAAAAGTGTTTTGGGTGTGATTTGGGTACATATAACAAAACAGTGTTGTACAGACTGTATAACACTGTTTTGTTATATGTACCCAAATCACACCCAAAATACTTTTTAAAAAAAAAATTTCAATTCCAAAAATTATTATACATTTTTTATTAGTTATGTTTTTTTATAAAAAAAAAGGCAGGGTGAGCTCGGGGTGAACTCAATAAGGGTGAGCTTAAGAAATAGACTGTGTGTGTGTGTGTGTGTGTGTGTGTGTGTATATATATTATATATATATATATATATATATATATATATATATATATATATATATATATATATTATAACTTTTATCGATTATTTGAAATAGGGTAAATGAGGGGTCCAAATAATAAGCAACATTTACAACAAATACTTCATATAAAAAAAACCCCTCAATATTTTTAACAACATTTACTAATATTATTATAACTCGCAATATTAACAACCAGGTCGTTCCCAGGAAAGATGATGCTTTTCAATAAGGATTTCTCCCTATTGGCGCTCAATTAGGTGACTAAACCTCTCCTCGACAGAACTTCTAGACATTGTTAATTATGCAAATAATAATATGAATAATTGTATAGTCTCAATTATTGATTTAATAATATATAAAATATTGACAATAATTAAATCAAATAATGTGAGATACTATGCAGTAATTACTGTAGCAATAATTGAACAAAATTGAGTGACTTCTCACGTAAGTATTAATAATCAATACCGTATGCTACTATGCAACCACGCGTATTACTGTACTTTTACTACCGGGTAGTTCAACAGTTTAACGGTAAAACTTTCGCCGTTATTTTCATAAAAAGATATTTCTGTCGTTTTCTAACTCCGACAATAATTCTATTGTGGGGTCCACCAATGATTATGTCGTCGTATGAATGTTCCCCGACAAAAAGAATATTCCCCGACCAATCGAATATTTTATAACAACTTGTTTACTTTGCAAAATTTATAAATATTACCCATACCTATAATATTATCTCAAATCCACACCATAATATTTAAAAAAAATATTTCAAGAAAATTAAATCTTTATTCATAAAATTTGGGGTCTTAAAAGTATTCCTTCCTTCTTCTCCTATCTATATTGAAGGTTAATTTAATAATTTAAAAATTGCTGTAATATGAACAAATCAATCGTTATAGATATAGATATAGATATAGATTCTATTTAATACTCATGTGATGTGAGAAGAATAATATAAAATTATCACATTTTCATCTGAAAATATTTATTTTTGAAAAAGAGATAAACTTGCATGATATTATCCACAAGCCATGTGTCATGCTCTATCTCATTTCTTGTATTAGTCACATGTGCTAATTATCTATTTAAAAAAGTTAATTGTAAATATGTAATTATATATAACTAAATCACACATAACTAAAAATAAATATGAAACAAAAGATAGATAAGAGAATGAACAAAAACTAATGTTCGTATCGTTACAAAGTAGCCATGCATTAATCATTATGCATTTTGTTGTTGTATGTGTAGGATATACTCCCTCGCTTTCATGATAATTATTTTTTTAAAAGAAAAAATTTATTTTAATTTATTTATCGTTTATAACTTTTTAGGAGAATAAATTATTTATTTTTCTATATTACCTCTAACTTCTCTCATTATTCCAATAAATTTTTTTCCCTTATATTAATAGTTTCTAACTTTTCATAAAGGGGTAATTATAGAATTTAATAAAAATTTTAATTCTTAAATGATACTCCCTGTAAGACCCCGAATTTTATGAAATAAAAGTATTCAATTTTTTTTTATAATTACTATTCAGTAAATGGTTAAATTGATAAATGTTAAAGTTAAGGGTGATATATAAATTTTTTTTAAAATACACAAGTGGTTATAAAATATTCATTGTTGTCGGGAAATATTCATTTGGTCGTGGAATATTCTATCTGTCGGGGAATATTCGTACGACGGCGCAGCCATTTGTGGGCCCCATAACAGAATAACTGTCAGATGAAGAAAATGACAAATTTGAATTTTTACAAATAGCGGCGTAGTTGTTACCGTTAACACTGTTAGAATACCCGATGATTAAAATACAGTAATACGCGTTATTGCACAGTAGCACACGGTATTGCACAATATTTTTGAAATTATTGATTCTTACGTAAGAAGGCACTACTCAATAATTGTTACAGTAATTACTGTTAAATATTTTATTTTATTGATTCAATAATTGCTACGTTGAAATTTTATATTATTGTTGTTCAATAATTGTCACTGCACAGTACTTCCCATTATCAGATCAATAATTCATATTATTTGAATAATATTATTAGATAACATTATTGGCAATGTCTAGAAAGTTCTGTCTAAGGAGAGGTTTGGTCACCTAATTGCGTGTCAGTAAGGAGAAATTCTTATTGGAAAGCCTCCTCTTTCCTGGGAACGGCTTGGTTGTCATAAATGTGATTCTGTAATATTATTTGTGAATAATTAATTATTGATTCATATGATAAGAAAATATTTATTTTATGTGGATATAAATGAGGGATATATTTTTGTGGTTAAAAATGAAGGAGTTAATGTTGAGGTTTTTATCAGTATTTTTGTCAGAATGGAGGTATTAAAAATCAGAGTTTTTGAGATATTTTGCGGGGGTTATAATTTTTAATCCGACCGTTGGATCGTTGTAATTTTTGGATATGTTATACATACATAAG
The DNA here is from genome assembly GCA_016801055.1 of Panax notoginseng. Taxonomy (NCBI): domain Eukaryota; kingdom Viridiplantae; phylum Streptophyta; class Magnoliopsida; order Apiales; family Araliaceae; genus Panax; species Panax notoginseng. The sequence continues at coordinate 37,510,112 of CM029016.1, read as the reverse complement.
TTGAGTATATGTCCACAAATTTTGAACCGTTAAAAATTAACGTATGATTTGTTATGAATTTTATGAGATGACTGGTTCAGAAATTGTTGAATTTTCGGAGTTAATCATTTCGGTAGAAAAATCTAGAATTGGTGGGCCCCACTCTTGGTTGGTGAAGAAATGTGCTGAGATTTTTATTCAAATGTGGTGGGTGGGAATAGTAGCAGATAAAGCCATCAGGTTGCATGTTAAGTCTGTTTCGGTGTGCTAACATTTTCCTATAAATAGAGGGCTAAGTTAAAATTGAAAATCACACCAGAAACAAGTTTTCTCTCTTTCTCTCTCTAGATTATTGAGTATATTTTGTGAGTATTTAGATACTTGATGAGTTGCTATTCATCAGTACAAGTTTCCTTCAGCGTTATATCCGATATCCTGTCAGAAGTGCTGCTATTTTGAGGTAAGGGATAGTAAGAGATTTTAAGGGTTATTATGTTTTTCAGTTCGTAATTCTTCTGACCTTCAGAAAATTCTGGAAAAATTTGAAATGGTATTTTGATGAGTTTTATTGATTGTGTCAAAAAATGGTGATTTTTGGATGTATAGATTAAGAGTTATGAATTTTACGGGGAAAGACTATTTTAAAAGTAATCGCTTATAACTCCTTGTGGTTAACTCCAAAATTGATGAAATTTTATTGAAAGTATATCTATATAATATCAGTGTACTCTGTGAATTTCGGAATTTTTGGATAAAAGTACAATTTATGATAAATGTCTAAATATTCGGCTGTTTTGGCCATATGAAAAATAGTAAATGAGTTTTAAAAATTTTGAGAAAAATATATGTTCAATATGGGACTATATTCTACTAAATTCCAGAAAAGAAATATTTTTGGAACTGATTTGATATTTTTCATAAAAATAGACTAGTTATGAGTAAATGAATTAAATATGTTATGCGAAGTAAGAAAATTAAAAAATAGGATTTTATGGCTTGAGAATCCTATATGAGGTATATGCAGATTTTTTATGAGGGTTTTGGTTATTGGTGATAAAATCTTAAGAGTTGGCATTTTATGATGTTTAAATGCATTAATTAGTAAAATGTAAACAATTTAAATAAATTATTTATAAGCTTAATAAATATTATTTTTTCAATATCATTATACCGAAATATTGGTATGAATTTTATTGTAGAATTTCTACCTTTTTGTGTCGGGTTTACTATTCACGGATACTATTCACGAAAAAAAATAGTTTCTTTTTCTGACCAAATTATCGTTGATTTATGATTGTTCCTCTTGAAAATAAATGCAGTTGTTGATCATATTATTTTTATTATCATATATAACATTTTTATAACCCTGATGTTAAATTTCTCTTTCACTTGAGTGTAAAGATGGGTAGATTGTTGGTATGATCATGACTATGGGTTCTCTTTGGCCAGTAGTGCAAAGTTAAATTGTTGACTGGTATGATCATGACAATTAAATTTATAACTGAATATCTTTAGCTTAAGTGTAAAGGTGAATTGATCAACATGGTTATAATTATTGTTTATATAATTCTGAAATGATTATATATTTCTTTGAGATATTAATATATTTGGCCTATAGTGCAAAGATGAACTGTTGATGAATATCTTTGGCCTGTAGTGCAAAGATGAATTATTGATGAATATCTTTGGCCTGTAGTGCGAAGATGAACTGTTGTTGAATATCTTTGACCCGTAGTGCAAAGATGGTTTGTTGATGAATATCTTTGGCCGTCGTGCGAAGATGGATTTGTTAGCATGATTATGAACAGGAACTGTGATTTGGTATAACCATGATCTTTGATGTTTTAGGTAAAGACAAGTGATGAAAATATTCTTCATCCTGGGTGCGAAGAAAAATTTAGAATCACAATTATGATTATGAGTTATTCATATGATTGTGGAACGAAATTGTTGATTGATGTTACAGGGATAAAACATTGTTGGTGGATTTTTAACATGGAGAAGATAATAGACTTTGTAGTCTATTTGACTCTTCTAATGGATTGCTCGTTCCGCTGCAACTATGGTTGAAATTTTTATCAACTACCATATGTTCTAAATCTCTGATTTATTACTGATGAAGACTATAGATAATTTATTTATCTTTAGTCATGATATTCTTTACTGGGCTTGTTGTGCTCACCCTTTTGTTTCACAATTCATTTCAGGTAATAAGAGTGTAGCTGGGTCGAGCGGGGGTAACAGGGGAATAGAACGGTGGTCATCATTTAGTAGTTATATTTGGTGAATCATCTAGGGTGAAGCGAACCCAACGTTGGAAGGGTGTTTTGCCACTATCATACAAGATGTCTAATGACATACAACCTCGTGTCATTATAAGACAGGATTGTGCTCATCCACTTACTGAGTATATTTACGAGCACTACCTATATAATCTTGGTGTTTGTTTAAAGTATAATTCTCAATTAGAGACAGTGGAGATAATGATAAGTCAAGAGAAGACTCACCATTGGGAAGAATATGATAGTAATCTTTTCATTTTTTTTTGGAGTATATTGGGTCAACCAAGGATAATTCTGTGGCCATATAATATCTATCACAACCTAGAAGCATGGCCTCCCATGTACAAAAGTTTTCTTGAGCACTTTCTAAAGATTTTAATTTCTAAAACAGTTTTTGACTATACCTTTATGTAAGGTGTCATTGTAAGGTGTTGTCCACGGTTGGGACATGAGTCACATTTGGTATATATTTGTATCCAAACTCACAGCATATGTGTTGTTGTGTTTTGCACGACAATTGTTGTAATAAAATTATAATTATTTTCTGTACCATGTATTTAGTGACTCAAAATGGGTTGGGTGGAATGGACCTATTTTGGGGTCGTTACACTCCCTCCATCCCTAATTATTTGACGTTTTAGAGGTGGACACAAGAATTAAGATAATGATTAGAAAATATTAAATATAGTACTCAATTGTCTATAATACCCTTAAATCTTTTGTTGGAATAATAAGAGTTTTGTTGGGATAAGGAGAGAGAAAGAGTTTAAAGTATCAAAAAATATGCAAAGTAATGAGTGGTAATTTTAGAAAAATTATCATTAATTCTTTTAGATTTGAACAAATATCAAATAATTAGGGACAAATAAAAAATTCTAAAACGTCAACTAATTTAGGGACGAAATGAGTAGTATTAAATGACTTTCATAATTTATATGCATGAAACTAAAAAGATACTCCCTCTGTTCCTAAAAGATTGTCGTTTTAGGAAGTAATTTTTGTTCCAAAAATATTGTGGTTTTGAGTTTATCAATACACATTAGCTATTTTTCCCTATTTTACCCTTATTTAAAGCTTTCTCCTAGCTATTTAAAGCTTTCTTCCCTTCTCAATAATTCTTATTCAATTCAATGCTATAATCCAAGTAATAATTGGTTGAATAAGAAGTAATTGGTTGAATTGAATAAGAATTATTGGGAAGTGAATAATTGGTTGAGACAATTAATAAGGGTAGTATAATATTTTCGCTATGTATTAATTATATTCCTTAATCTGTGTGCATTAACCATAAATAACAATCTTTTAAGAACAGAGGTAGTAATTATTATATAACCGAGGAGTATCAATTTAAGCTTTATAAACTCTCAAATGGTTGTCTAAAAATTACTACATAGTTTTCAAAGTTTTATACTACTCCCCCCGCCCCTATTTAAATGACGTTTTAGAGTTTTTTATTTGTCCCTAATTAATTGACGTTTGTTCAAATCTAGGAAAATTAATGATAATTTTTCTAAAATTACCCCTCATTACTCTACCTATTTTTTTGGTACTTTAAACTCTTGTGCTATGATAAATTAATGATTTAAGGATATTATAGACAATTGAGTACTAAATTTAATGCTTTTCAATCATTATCTTAATTCTTGTGCCTATCTCTAAAATGTCATTTAAATAGGGACGGAGGGAGTATTAAATTGCAGACAATAAATGCTCAGAATTGTTTGGAGTCTAAGATCGAGATGCTATTATTGGTTGGGCATGGGTCCTTTGCCTCTAAATAGTACTCCATCCGTCCCTTTTTAAATGTCATTTTAGAGATGTGTTTTTAATTTGTCTCTTACTCCCTCTGTCCCTTAATATAAGACATTTTAGAGTTATACACAAACATTAAGGAAATAATTCTATAGCATTACTCTCTTCGTTCCTAAAAAATTGTCGTTTTAGAAGAAAATTTTTGTTCCAAAATATTTTTCGTTTATAACTTTCGAGGAGAATAGTTATTTAGTTTCCTATATTACCCATACCTTCTCTCATTGTCCCAAAAAATTCTATCCCTTGTATTAATAGTTTTCAACTTCTCATAAAGGGATAGTGATAAAATTTCAAACAAATTTTACTTGGTAAATGATACTACCTCCGTTCCTAAAAGATTGTCGTTTAAGGTTTTTGCTCATGAATTAAGAAAGTTATACTTCATTTACCAAGTAAAATTTGTTTGAAATTCTATCACTACCCCTTTATGGGAAGTTAAAAATTATTAATACAAGAAAGAGAATTTTTTGGGACAATGAGAGAAGGTATGAGTAATATAGGAAAGTAAATAATTTATTCTCCTCGAAAGTTGTAAACGACAGACATTTTGGAACAATTTTTTTTTCTAAAACGACAATCTTTTAGGAACGGAGGGAGTATTTTTTTAATCCATGTGCAAAAACTTTAAACGACAATTTTTTAGAAATTGAGGTAGTAAATATAATATCAAATGTCTATATTATCTTTGTATTAGAAAAAGAGATTGTTATTTATTGGGCAAAAAATAGTGAGAGAACCAAAGTTATATTTAATACTTGGGATAATATTAGAAACTAAGTATTTAATGCTTACTTAAAATTCTAAAACGTCATATATTAAGGGACAAAAAAATTTCTTTAAAACGTCTTATATTAAAAGACGGAGGGAGTAATATTTATTGTTTGAGAATTTTAATTATGTATTAATTGCTTAGTTTTCAATATTACTGTAAGTATTAAATATAACTTTAGTTCTCTTACTATTTTTTATCTAATAAGTAACATTATCTTATTCTAGTTTAAAGACAATATTGACATTTAAAGTTATTTTTAATTAAAAAAACATTATATTAATTTTTTTTCTTAATATGTGTCCACCTCCAAAAAGAGAAATACTAAAAGACTATGGGAGCACTACCATAACCAAACCCTAAACACTGGAGTAATATAATCGTGTTGAGTTCATTAGGGATATAAACTACTACATTGAAAAATTCAACCAAAATTTATTGAAAATATGTTATAGGCCAAAAAGAGTCCCATTGTCTTTTTAATAATAGTATAAATTGACCAAATAATCTTTAAATTTATCATCATAATTATATTACTCCATTCGTTCCATGATATTACTATTTTGGGTAGTCCCATATTAAATATTAATTTTCTTTTAATAATCAAACTTTTACATATTTTTTTCTATTATGCCTGTAGCATTAAATATATCATACTTTTCTTATTCTAATCATCTCTCCATATTTAATAAGTATGGAGAGAGAATATTTTGAATTGAATAGTTAGAAAGTCACTCTATCACCTATATTAAAAATAATTAATAACATATTATTATGGGCAATTTTCTCATTTTATTTCTCTTCTTTTCTTAATATGCATAAAAAGTCCACCAGAATTTTTATCCTAGAACGGAGGGAGTATAAGGGTATCACCTTTAACCTAAACACGCAAAAAATTAAGAATAAACACTACAACAAAAAGGCTTATCAGCGACCGCACATCTGCGACCGCATATAGTCGCAGATGGGTATCAGCGACCGGATGCAGTCGCTAATAGTAGTCGCAGAAAATCTTGTCGCTAAAATGACATCAGCGACCAACAATAGCGACCGAATTTTTAGCGACCGCAATCAGCGACCTCAGTTGTCGCTATTCTGACTCATGTTGAGTCATGTGTCAGACGTGATGTGGCACACGTGTCAGCGACCGGTAATAGCGACCGCAAGCGGTCGCTGAAGTAGAAACACCTTACTCGGTCGCTGACTTTGTTTTTTTTTTTTTAAAATATTTTTCCTGTTTTATTGATTTCCCAAAAATAACCTGCTTTGTACCTGCTTTTTATCCCAACACACAGCAGTATATATAAGCATCCATCCATCCATGATAACTACTATATGATAAACATCCATCCATACATACAGTCCAAAGAATGAATCTAAATCAACACAACACAATACAATCGTAAACATCCATATAATAGAATCGTAAACCAATACAGTCCAAAGATAAGTAGTTTAAAAGATTACAAGGCTTTAAAAATCTAAAAAACAAGTCTAACAAGGCTTTACAAATCTAACATGCATGACTGGTCTAGCTCTTCATGGATCATTCAAATTAGTACCCTATAATTAACAAAAGAATAAAACATATATGTTACATGTGTTGATACTGCTATGACTTGGGGAAAACTAAATAATAGACAATATACGTAATGAAACATTAAAAGTACCTGGTCGCCACCCTGATGCTGTGATGCTGCTGCTTCCGCCACTGCCTTTGCCAAGTCATCAGGATTCAGAGAATGCAGATGCCCGCCCAGTATAAGAAGAAGATCACGATTTTGACATATCGCTCTCACACAGTCAGCAGGAGTATGATAGGCTGGATGACCTGATGACTGTGTAGACTGTGTAGACTGGGTAGCAGAGCTGCCTGTGCCACTGATGGTCGGGCGTCGTCTTTGTCCTTGGCCTTTAACATAATTTTTCTTCACGACGGACGCCCTCTCCCATAATTCTTGATCAATCGCCGGACGCGGGGTGCCTTCAGGATAGCGCTCGTTCATTAAGCCCTTATAAGTGTCCTGTCAGAAGGTCAACAAATAAATAGTTAAAAATAAATACGAAATGCTAAAAAACATGACTATAATATGTTTAAAGTTAACTTATTACCGCTATCTGAACAGCATCAGGCAGACCATCACGGGTGGCCACATACACATCCAACCAATTGATAGGTTGACCTTGAGACTCAGACTCCTACAGTTCATGTTCTCATATTAATATGTAAACATATGATATTTTAGCTACAAAACATGACTGTAAACATAAAGACAAATAACTAAGCCAATAAGCTTGTTATACATACGTACCCTAGCAGCAATATGTTGCAGCTGAGATATACTGCCGCCCTTGTACGTGCCTTTTGCCTTTTCGCCTTCAGATACACCTGAGGATCTGTTCGAGGTGGCAGTCTTACGTCTCTTGACCCAGCTCTCAGCTCTCCACTGCTCACACATCTGCACCCATATGGGATGTGCGCACCACCAGGGGCAATGCTCATGCATATACTGCTCACCCTGTCCTGGATGGTCAATCTCAGCATTGTGCAGGGCTTTCTGTCGTTCTTTGTTTAGATTATCTTTAGTCCAGACGGCGCACTTCTGCCAGAACAGTGCTTGAATAACTGATGCATGTGCGTCGTCCCATCTATACCGCTTCTGCAAATAAAACAACAATAATAATATTAAAACTACTATAATACCATAATCCAATATTACTAAACTATTAGTTGATTAACTATGTATTATCTATCAGAGTGATTAAATAAATATGCCTGAAATTCAGCCCAAACTGCATCCTTATGGGCGAGAGGTGTGCTCGCCCATGTAATCACTGGCGTAGGCCAGTTCTGTAAGCATAATTGTGAAATGCACTTCACAATTTTACTATCTTGAAAATCACTACAATATACAATAATTTACATTAAAATATATTTATAACAATGAAAATATTAAACCCTTATATATACACGATGTTTAACTTACGTGCTTTTTGGAGGAGGACGGATCTGTATAAGAATGCGATCATCCGGATTAGCCGGGGCCTTCGGCACATGATTAGGGCCCCGACCCAACCCGCGCTTTCGTGCAACAGGTTCAGAAGACATCTATAAATAAAAAAAATTAGGATGTTAGTATGAAATTATGAATGACAATTAATTGTATGAAATAGTTAACTACGATTACCATAAGTGAAAGGTACATAAACATGACTGCAAAATAGTTAACTACAACAACTACAAATGATATAGTTAAGGATATAGAGAACATTCCTATATAGAGAACATAAATGAAAGGTACATAATTATGAACTAAACATGAACATGAACATAAACATACATTTTGTACAATTAAAACTAAACATACATTTTAATGAAAATCGTTGTCTGATGAGTCAGAATCATTTTGTACAAGTATCGGAGATTCATAACCATCTTCAGATTCTGTGTCAGTGTCAGTCAATAACTCTTTCTCAATATCACTGTCATCCTGCACAATAACTGTCTCGGGATCCAATTCATCAGGTTCATCTCCACCATCTAACTGGATTACATCATTGTTGTCCTCTATATTTATTATAGGAGGTCTCTGAAGCATTTCCTCTTGGTAGAAATCCCCGTCTATTACTTGGACACGACTACGCGCGGGAGTATGAATTACAACTTGCCAATCTGTAGGCGGTCTATCCCTTTTCCTAACTGGACTAGGAGTGTAGTATACTTGTATTGTTTGAGTTGGTAATACAAACGGTTCGTTGGAGTACGCAGACCTATGGAGGTCAATATCGACGATTCCATGTCTGTCAACACGTATCCCTTTTTCTGAATCAAACCAATGGCACTTGAACAAGTGAATATGACCACCGTACGTGCCCTTGTACGACAACTCTACGATTTCCTCCAACTCCCCATAAAAGGCACGACCAAGCTCATTGTAACAATCTCCTTGGACACACACTCCAGAGTTCGTTGTTCTTTTACCGTGCTCATATGCCTTTGTGTGAAATTCACAACCATTTATTTTGTAACCATTGCGGGTGACTTGGTCCCTGTCTGGTCCCATAGCTAGGACTTGTACATTAGCCGGAATCGTTGATCCCTTAGTCAAAGCCTACAAAAACTCCATCTTATTAAATGAAGTCATAGTTAACATGGAGTGTATATATATATATATATATATATATATATATATATATATATATATATATATATATATATATATATATATTACGTGCTTAAAAATTAAACTTACTTTGTCCTTTAGCCAAAGTGCAAAGTTTTTATCCCGATTGATTTGAATATCTTTATCAGTTATGCTGGGATGCTTCACTTTTAACTCGTCATCGTACAATCTATACCATGTTATAAACATTAACATATTGGAATAAATTGTCAACTTAAAAAATAAATTATCAAGTTTACATGTGTACCTCACAAATTCGTCAATCTCCTCGCAATTGAGAAGAATGTAAGTATGTGCAGCATGTAATTCTTGCTCAGAGAGGAATATGCGCTTCCCTTTTCCATAAGCGCGGCCCGATAGACCAAATACAGATAGTCGACCATTTAGTTCAACATTTCCCCCATCATCATGTCTCGATACTCGATTGGCCTTTGTCAAGACTTCGTCCGGAAAATAGTCTGAGACAAACGTAGATATCTCATCGAAACTGTATGCCTCGCATATAGACCCCTCGACATAAGCTATATTCTTAACCTTTCTCTTAAGGTTTCCCATCACCCTTTCGAAAGGGTACATCAATCTATATTGAACTGGACCCCCAACACGAGCTTCATAGGGAAGATGGATTTGCAAATGCTCCATGGAGTCAAAAAAACCAGGTGAGAATATTTTTTCCAGTTTACACGTGATCTCTATGATGTTCTTCTCAAGTACAGACATGTCCTTCTCATTTAATGATTTTGAACATAAGTCTTTGAAGAAACGACTAAGATCCGTCAAAGCATCCCATATTGGTTTATCAAGCAGATCCCGAAATGCTATAGGCATGAGCCTCTCCATGAACACATGACAGTCATGACTCTTCATCCCTTGCAATTTCCCACCCGTAACACACCTTGCAATGTTTGATGCATATCCATCTGGTAGTTTCAGAGACTTAACCCATGTGCATACATCTTCAACTTGCTTCTTGGACAATGTGTACCTTGCATGCGGTTTGACAATCTTACCATTAGGAGATTCGTAAAGTTCTAATCCGGGACGCTTACAAATATCTTTCATGTCCAAACGTGCCTTATCGTTATATTTTGTCTTCCCCGTAACATTCATCACAGTGTTAAACACATTGTCAAACACATTCTTCTCAATATGCATCACATCTAGATTATGACGAATCAAATTTGTAGACCAATAAGGCAGTTCCCAAAAGATGCTTCTCCAAACCCAGTTATGAGATTCGCCAAACTCATTGATTATATTTGTGGCATCAACCTTACCAAATGGGATAACCGGCAATCTCATCACACGATCTCGCATCTCCGTTCCCGAAAATCGCGGTGCAGGCATATCATTGTCTACTTTCCCTTTCCTGAAGTGTTCTCTATTTCTTCGAAATGGGTGATCTACCGATAAGAACCGACGATGACAGTCAAACCAACAAGGCTTTCGACCTTTTGATAGATTAAACGACTTTGTATGCTCCATACAATACGGACAAGCCAACTTCCCATGTGTACTCCATCCAGCTAACATACCATAAGCTGGGAAGTCACTTATAGTCCACATAACCGCTGCCCTAAGGTTGAAATTTGTTTTCGTTGCAACATCCCAAGTCTGTACTCCATCCTCCCACAATACCTTCAACTCGTCTATAAGAGGTCTCAAGTAAACATCTAAGTTCTTTCCAGGACTCTTAGGACCAGGAACCACGAGTGAAAGAAACAAGTATGGCTGTTTCATACACATCCAAGGTGGCAAGTTGTACGGAGTAACAATCACATGCCAACATGAGTACGGAACAGCTGAGTGGCCAAACGGATTGAAACCATCGGTGGACAATCCAAGCCTCACATTTCTAGGTTCCAATACAAATCCAGGATGTGCTAAGTTGAAATCTTTCTAAGCCTTCCCATCTGCGGGATGATTTAGTTCTCCATCTTTAGCTGGAGATTTCGCATGCCAACTCATATGTTCAGTTGTTCTTGAAGACATGTACAATCTTTTTAGCCGATGTGTTATTGGAAAATACCTTAGAATCTTAAACGGTATACTTGATTTTTTTGTAGTCACACCCTCTTTATTAGGCCTAAACCGATCATGACTGCAAAACGTGCACCTTTTCATCTGTTCATTTTCCTTATAAAACAACATGCAATCGTTGGGACATGCATCGATCTTTTGGTATCCAAGACCCAACTTCTTCACCATTTTCTTACAAAAGTAATAGTTACCAGGTAATTTCTCACCGTCAGGCAACATACTCTTAATGGCCTTCAAGAGCGACTCAAAACACTCATGGCTCATGTTGTGATCAGCCTTGATGTTAAGTAATGTAAGACCCCGAATTTTATGAAATAAAAGTATTCAATTTTTCTTATAATTACTATTCAGTAAATGGTTAAATTGATAAAAGTTTAAAGTTATGGGTGGAATGTGAATTTTTTTGAAAATAAACAAGTGGTTATAAAATATTCATTGTTGTCGGGGAATATTTGTTTGGTCGTGGAATATTCTTTCTGTCGGGGAATATTCGTACGACGGCGCAGCTATTTGTGGGCCCCATAACGAATAACTGTCGGATGAAGAAAACGACAAATTTGAGTTTTTACAAATAACGACGTAGTTGTTACCGTTAACACTGTTGGAATATCCGGTGGTTAAAATACAGTAATACGCGTTATTGCACAGTAGCACACGGTATTGCACAGTATTTTTGAAATTATTGATTCTTACGTAAGAAGGCACTACTCAATAATTGTTACAGTAATTACTGTTCAATATTTTATTTTATTGATTCAATAATTGCTGCGTTGATATTTTATATTATTGTTGTTTCAATAATTGTTGTTGCACAGTATTTTCTATTATCAGATCAATAATTCATATTATTTGAATAATATTATTAGATAACATTATTGGCAATGTCTAGAAAGTTCTGTCTAAGGAGAGGTTTGGTCATCTAATTGTGCGCTAGTAAGGAGAAATCCTTATTGGAAAGCCCCCTCTTTCCTGGGAACGGCCTGGTTGTCATAAATGTGATTCTGTAATATTATTTGTGAATAATTAATTATTGATTCATATGATAAGGAAATATTTATTTTATGTGGATATAAACGAGGGATATATTTTTGTGGTTAAAAATGAAGGAGTTAATGTTGAGGTTTTTATCCGTATTTTTGTCGGAATGGAGGTATTAAAAATCAGGGTTTTTGAGATATTTTGCGGGGGTTATAATTTTTAATCCGACCGTTGGATCGTGGTAATTTTTGGATATGTTATACATATATAAGTTGAGTATATGCTCACAAATTTTGAACCGTTAAAAATGAACGTATGATTTATTATGAATTTTACGAGATGACTGGTTCAGAAATTGTTGAATTTTCGGAGTTTATCATTTTGGTGGAAAATTCTAGAATTGGTGGGCCCCACTTGTGGTTGGTGAAGAAATGTGCTGAATTATATTTCAAATGTGGTGGGTGGAAATAGTAGCAGGTAAAGCCATCAGGTTGCAGGTCAAACCTACCAAAATTTTCCTATAAATAGAGGGCTAAGTTAGAATTGAAAATCACACCAGAAACATAAGCTTTCTCTCTTTCTCTCTCTATATTATGAAGCATATTTTGTGAGTATTTAGATACTTTGAGAGTTGCTATTCAGTGCAAGTTTCCTTCGGCTTTGCATACCGATCAGAAGTACTGCTCTTTTGAGGTAAGGGATATTAAGGGATTTTAAGGGTTGTTATGATTTTCAGTTTCGTAATTTTTCTGATCTTCAAAAATTCTGGAAAAATTTGAAATGATATTTTGATGAGTTTTCTTGATTGTGTCCAAAAATGGTGATTTTTGGATGTATAGATTGAGAGTTATGAATTTTATGAGAAAAGACTATTTTAAAAGTAACAGCTTATAATTCCTTGTGGTTAACTCCAAAATTGATGAAATTTTTATTGGGAGTACATGTATATGATAGAAGTATACTCTGTAAATTTCAGAATTTTTAGACAAAAGTATAATTTTTGATAAATGTCTAAATATTCGGCTATTTTGGCCATATGAAAAATAGTAAATGACTTTTAAAAATTCTGAGAAAAATATATGTTCACTATGGGACTATATTATGCTAAATCCCAGAAAAGAAATATTTTTGGAACTGATTTAGTATTTTTTTATGAAAATGGTCTAGTTATGAGTAAATGAATTAAATATGTTTTGTGAAGAAAGAAAATTGGAAAAATAGGATTTTATGGCTTGAGAATCCTATATGAGGTATATGCAGATTTTTGATGAGGGTTTTGGTTATTGATGATGAAATTGTAAGAGTTGGCATTTTATGATGATTAAATGCATTAATTAGTAAAGTGTAAACAATTAAAATAAATTGTTTATAAATTTAAGTAATGTTATTCTTTCAATATCATTATACCGAAATATTGGTATGGATTTTATTGTGGAATTTCTATCTTTTGTGTCGAGGTTACTATTCATGAGTTACTATTCACGATTTACTATTCATGAGTTACGAATATTACTCTTGAGATTAAAACTATATGTTGATCATATTATTTTTATCATCATATATAACATTTTTATAACCCTGATGTTGAAATTCTCTTTCACTGGAGTGTAAAGATGGGTAGATTATTGGTATGATCATGACTAGGGTTCTCTTTGGCCTGTAGTGCAAAGTTGAATTGTGACTGGTATGATCATGACCATTGAATTTATAATTGAATATCTTAAGCTTAAGTGCAAAGGTGAATTGATCAACATGGTTATAATTATTGTTTATATAAATTCTGAAATGATTATATATTTCTTTGAGATATGAATATATTTGGCCTGTAGTGCAAATATGAATTGTTGATGAATATCTTTGGCATGTAGTGCAAAGATGGCCTGTTGATGAATATCTTTGGCCTGTAGTGCAAAGATGAACTATTGTTGAATATCTTTGGCCTGTAGTGCAAAGATGAACTGTTGTTGAATATCTTTGGCCCGTAGTGCAAAGATGGTTTGTTGATGAATATCTTTGGCCCGTAGTGCAAAGATGGATTTGTTAGTATGATTATAAACAGGAACTGTGATTTGGTATAACCATGATCTTTGATGTTTCAGGTAAAGACAGGTGATGAAAATATTCTTCGTCCTGGGTGCGAAGAAAAATTTATAGTCACAATTATGATTATGAGTTATTCATATGATTGTGGAAAGGAACTGTTGAGTGATGTTACATGGATAAAATATTGTTGGTGGATTTTTAACATGGAGAAGATAATAGACTTTATAGTCTATTTGACTCTTCTAATGGATTGCTCGTTCCGCTGCAACTATGGTTGAAATTTTTATCATTTACCATATGTTCTAAATCTCTGATTGATGAAGGCTATTGATAATTGAATTATCTTTAGTCATGATATTCTTTACTGAGCTAGTTGTGCTCACCCTTTTGCTTCACAATTCCTTTCAGGTAATAAGAGTGTAGCTGGGTCGAGCGGGGGTAACAAGGGAATAGAACGGTGGTCATCATTTAGTAGTTATATTTGGTGAAGAAAATAGGGTGAGGCGAACCCAACGTTGGAAGGGTGTTTTGTCACTATCATACAAGATGTCTAATGACATACAACCTCGTGTCATCATAAGACAGGGTTGTGCTCATCCACTTGCTGAGTATATCTATGGGCACTACCTATATAATCTTGGTGTTTGTTTGAAGTATAATTCTCAATTAGAGACAGTGGAGATAATGATAAGTCAAGAGAAGACTCACCATTGGAAAGAATATGATAGTAATCTTCTCGTTTTTCTTTGGGGTCTATTGGGTCAACCAAGGATAATTCTGTGGCCATATGATATCTATCATAACCTAGACGCGTGGCCTCCCATGTACGAAGGTTTCCTTGAGCACTTCCCAAAGATTCTAATTTCTAAAACAGTTTTTGACTATACCTTTATGTAAGGTGTTATTGTGAGGTGATGTCCACGGTTGGAACATGAGTCACATTTGGTATATATTTGTATCCAAACTCACAGCATATGTGTTGTTGTATTTTGCACGACAATTGTTGTAATAAAGTTGTAGTTATTTTCTGTACCATGTATTTGACGACTCAGAATGGGTTGGGTGGAATGGACCTATTTTGGGGTCGTTACATTTGGTATCAGAGCTTAGGGATATGATCTCTGAGATCGGGGAATACAACTAGGAGGGGAGAGATGAGTAAATCCTTCGCTAGTGTGTCCTACCTAAGCTTATTTGTTGGTCAGTCATAATATCAAGATATTATGTGATATGTTAATTTGTTAAATTAACCCTTATTTTGAAGCTGTATTCTAGAATGATATTTGAAATACAGGAGATGAGCAATGGAGAAATTATGATGACAGGAAAGATGGAATCTGAAATGAAAGGAAGGTATTCTCAACTTTTTGAAATACCAGGTACGTAAATTTCGGGGACGAAATTTCATAAGGAGGGGAGATTGTAAGACCCCGAATTTTATGAAATAAAAGTATTCAATTTTTCTTATAATTACTATTCAGTAAATGGTTAAATTGATAAAAGTTTAAAGTTATGGGTGGAATATGAATTTTTTTTCAAAATACACAAGTGGTTATAAAATATTCATTGTTGTCGGGGAATATTCGTTTGGTCGTGGAATATTCTTTCTGTCGGGGAATATTCGTACGACGGCGCAGCTATTTGTGGGCCCCATAACGAATAACTGTCGGATGAAGAAAACGACAAATTTGAGTTTTTACAAATAACGGCGTAGTTGTTACCGTTAACACTGTTGGAATACCCGATGGTTAAAATACAGTAATACGCGTTATTGCACAGTAGCACACGGTATTGCACAGTATTTTTGAAATTATTGATTCTTACGTAAGAAGGCACTACTCAATAATTGTTACAGTAATTACTGTTCAATATTTTATTTTATTGATTCAATAATTGCTGCGTTGATATTTTATATTATTGTTGTTTCAATAATTGTTGCTGCACAGTATTTTCTATTATCAGATCAATAATTCATATTATTTGAATAATATTATTAGATAACATTATTGGCAATGTCTAGAAAGTTCTGTCTAAGGAGAGGTTTGGTCATCTAATTGCGCGCTAGTAAGGAGAAATCCTTATTGGAAAGCCCCCTCTTTCCTGGGAACGGCCTGGTTGTCATAAATGTGATTCTGTAATATTATTTGTGAATAATTAATTATTGATTCATATGATAAGGAAATATTTATTTTATGTGGATATAAACGAGGGATATATTTTTGTGGTTAAAAATGAAGGAGTTAATGTTGAGGTTTTTATCCGTATTTTTGTCGGAATGGAGGTATTAAAAATCAGGGTTTTTGAGATATTTTGCGGGGGTTATAATTTTTAATCCGACCGTTGGATCGTGGTAATTTTTGGATATGTTATACATATATAAGTTGAGTATATGCTCACAAATTTTGAACCGTTAAAAATGAACGTATGATTTATTATGAATTTTACGAGATGACTGGTTCAGAAATTGTTGAATTTTCGGAGTTTATCATTTTGGTGGAAAATTCTAGAATTGGTGGGCCCCACTTGTGGTTGGTGAAGAAATGTGCTGAATTATATTTCAAATGTGGTGGGTGGAAATAGTAGCAGGTAAAGCCATCAGGTTGCAGGTCAAACCTACCAAAATTTTCCTATAAATAGAGGGCTAAGTTAGAATTGAAAATCACACCAGAAACATAAGCTTTCTCTCTTTCTCTCTCTATATTATGAAGCATATTTTGTGAGTATTTAGATACTTTGAGAGTTGCTATTCAGTGCAAGTTTCCTTCGGCTTTGCATACCGATCAGAAGTACTGCTCTTTTGAGGTAAGGGATATTAAGGGATTTTAAGGGTTGTTATGATTTTCAGTTTCGTAATTTTTCTGATCTTCAAAAATTCTGGAAAAATTTGAAATGATATTTTGATGAGTTTTCTTGATTGTGTCCAAAAATGGTGATTTTTGGATGTATAGATTGAGAGTTATGAATTTTATGAGAAAAGACTATTTTAAAAGTAACAGCTTATAATTCCTTGTGGTTAACTCCAAAATTGATGAAATTTTTATTGGGAGTACATGTATATGATAGAAGTATACTCTGTAAATTTCAGAATTTTTAGACAAAAGTACAATTTTTGATAAATGTCTAAATATTCGGCTATTTTGGCCATATGAAAAATAGTAAATGACTTTTAAAAATTCTGAGAAAAATATATGTTCACTATGGGACTATATTATGCTAAATCCCAGAAAAGAAATATTTTTGGAACTGATTTGGTATTTTTCATGAAAATGGTCTAGTTATGAGTAAATGAATTAAATATGTTTTGTGAAGAAAGAAAATTGGAAAATAGGATTTTATGGCTTGAGAATCCTATATGAGGTATATGCAGATTTTTGATGAGGGTTTTGGTTATTGATGATGAAATTGTAAGAGTTGGCATTTTATGATGATTAAATGCATTAATTAGTAAAGTGTAAACAATTAAAATAAATTGTTTATAAATTTAAGTAATGTTATTCTTTCAATATCATTATACCGAAATATTGGTATGGATTTTATTGTGGAATTTCTATCTTTTGTGTCGAGGTTACTATTCATGAGTTACTATTCACGATTTACTATTCATGAGTTACGAATATTACTCTTGAGATTAAAACTATATGTTGATCATATTATTTTTATCATCATATATAACATTTTTATAACTCTGATGTTAAAATTCTCTTTCACTGGAGTGTAGAGATGGGTAGATTATTGGTATGATCATGACTAGGGTTCTCTTTGGCTTGTAGTGCAAAGTTGAATTGTGACTGGTATGATCATGACCATTGAATTTATAATTGAATATCTTAAGCTTAAGTGCAAAGGTGAATTGATCAACATGGTTATAATTATTGTTTATATAAATTCTGAAATGATTATATATTTCTTTGAGATATGAATATATTTGGCCTGTAGTGCAAATATGAATTATTGATGAATATCTTTGGCATGTAGTGCAAAGATGGCCTGTTGATGAATATCTTTGTCCTGTAGTGCAAAGATGAACTGTTGTTGAATATCTTTGGCCTGTAGTGCAAAGATGAACTGTTGTTGAATATCTTTGGCCCGTAGTGCAAAGATGGTTTGTTGATGAATATCTTTGGCCCGTAGTGCAAAGATGGATTTGTTAGTATGATTATAAACAGGAACTGTGATTTGGTATAACCATGATCTTTGATGTTTCAGGTAAAGACAGGTGATGAAAATATTCTTCGTCCTGGGTGCGAAGAAAAATTTATAGTCACAATTATGATTATGAGTTATTCATATGATTGTGGAAAGGAACTGTTGAGTGATGTTACATGGATAAAATATTGTTGGTGGATTTTTAACATGGAGAAGATAATAGACTTTATAGTCTATTTGACTCTTCTAATGGATTGCTCGTTCCGCTGCAACTATGGTTGAAATTTTTATCATTTACCATATGTTCTAAATCTCTGATTGATGAAGGCTATTGATAATTGAATTATCTTTAGTCATGATATTCTTTACTGAGCTAGTTGTGCTCACCCTTTTGCTTCACAATTCCTTTCAGGTAATAAGAGTGTAGCTGGGTCGAGCGGAGGTAACAAGGGAATAGAACGGTGGTCATCATTTAGTAGTTATATTTGGTGAAGAAAATAGGGTGAGGCGAACCCAACGTTGGAAGGGTGTTTTGTCACTATCATACAAGATGTCTAATGACATACAACCTCGTGTCATCATAAGACAGGGTTGTGCTCATCCACTTGCTGAGTATATCTATGGGCACTACCTATATAATCTTAGTATTTGTTTGAAGTATAATTCTCAATTAGAGACAGTGGAGATAATGATAAGTCAAGAGAAGACTCACCATTGGGAAGAATATGATAGTAATCTTCTCGTTTTTCTTTGGGGTCTATTGGGTCAACCAAGGATAATTCTGTGGCCATATGATATCTATCATAACCTAGACGCGTGGCCTCCCATGTACGAAGGTTTCCTTGAGCACTTCCCAAAGATTCTAATTTCTAAAACAGTTTTTGACTATACCTTTATGTAAGGTGTTATTGTGAGGTGATGTCCACAGTTGGAACATGAGTCACATTTGGTATATATTTGTATCCAAACTCACATCATATGTGTTGTTGTATTTTGCACGACAATTGTTGTAATAAAGTTGTAGTTGTTTTCTGTACCATGTATTTGACGACTCAGAATGGGTTGGGTGGAATGGACCTATTTTGGGGTCGTTACAAGTAATGTCGCCACTGCAGACAATGTAGTGTGTTTGGTGCAACCATGCCACAATGGCTCGCTACCCTCGTTTAACAACTTAAAGAATTTTTTGGCATCAGAATTCATAGGTTGTTCTCTGCCTTGCTCCCAATCAAAATCTGGCCCTGCAATATCATGAACCATTTCATTCATACGATGAGTACTACTGCCAGAATTATGTACTTGTGTGATGCCACCATCTCTTCTCTGCCCATGTGCCCACCAGCATTCTTCGTAATTTCTCATGAACCCAGAAACAAGTAAATGATAGTTTATCATGTCTCTATCCATATAATTTACATTCTTACATTTCAAACATGGACATCGTATCTGTGACTTACCATTCATACATTCCGGATGACTATACGCATACTCCAAAAACACTTGGCAACCAGCTCTAAATTCAGCTGTAGCACCTATCTGGGCACTTGACTTTCGTCGTGCTATCCAACTACGGTCTAAATAGAGGTCCATGATTGCACGGTACCTACTACAGACAACATTATAAATGTTAACATATGACTTGAGCATACTTGTAACCATATGACTTGAGCATACATATAAGCATGCATATGATTAACATTTAAGCATACTTGTAAGCATATGACTTGATAGCATACTTGTAATCATATGACTTGAGTATACTTGTAAGCATATGATTAACATTTAAGCATTCCGGATGTTAACGAATGAATGCAAATTAAAGCAGTATGGGAAACTTTAAATGTTATTAAATTTAGTATGAGAAACTAAGTAAATGCTACTTAGTTTAATAGTTATATTATATCATGTTATTTTATTTTAATTTGTTTTAAATTTATTTTTATTGTTTATCGTAAGTGAATATGTAAGGTATTTCATTCATGCTAACTTTATATCAAAGTTTGCTAACTCATTTATACAACTTTTGAGTATCTTGGAGATTCATTCATATCAACTAGTGTGCTAAGGCGCCTAACATGTTTTAAGATTATACCCCTCACAGTCCCTTTCTATAATCTTTTATGTTTTGGGATAGTCACAACTTGGTTGAACAATTTATAGCTTTTATAACATTTTGTAGCTTTATTCTTGTATACATAAGTGTTAAATACCCTTGTTTTTCTGTTATAGCCAAAACAATATATTTATTGACCAAGTGTGTCTATTTACCTTCTCTGTTGCACTAGCAGTTCCCTAGCACTGTCTATTTTGGCTTAACAGCACCCTAATTAACAACCAAGCTTGGCTTGACCCCGTGGCTAAGCTTGGCGTGGCCTCGTATGGACTCGCGGACCTAAGCCCAGCCCATCAGCTCCAACATCCCCTTAATAGGCTCTACTGGATCACCAATAGGCTCGTTAATAGTATAAATGTTTGCAACTACCTGACCAATAAAAAAATTTGGCCAGAGTCTCCCCTGTAATATAGACTAGCCACATGCATGACGGCATGTATATAAGGTCATTTCTAGGCACCCAAGACATAAACCAGGAATCAGTACTAGTACTGTATCCAAAAGAAACAAAATCTCCATCCAATATCAGTTGAAAACTAGATAGAAACTGAGATTATAGCATGAAACATTCAAAAAAGTAATAACACGTGATCAATTAGTAACCCTGTAAATATTAAAAGATATGCAACTTAGATCTAAAACATAAATAAATATCGTCATATATATTTCCAATTATAAATTTTACAATGAGTATAATTTTAAATATTTTACAATATTTATCATTTTTTTAACTAAAAATGAAGAAAATTCATGTATTGACTTCAAAAAAATAATTATCATTGTTTTATATTTTGAAATGGAGGAAGTATTATGTATCAATCAATTATAAATTAGTACTACAATATTACTCATCAATTAAATATATTATGGTCCTCATTAAGTTGCTGGTAATTTGTGTTGATGAGTTGGTGACTCGTCAAATATTTTTGAAAATATAACTGAAAAAATATATAAACAACATATATGCCCTCACACAACTCATTTAACATTGAGTTCCTCTAATGACAATGTTTACTCTAATAGTACTACCTTATTGCAATATTCAACTAAAAACAAATCGATTAAAGTATAATAATCACAAGATTAGCATTCTGTTTAAGGTATTAAGGGATTAAGGGGTCTAATTTAGAGATTTAGGGATTAAGGGGTTACCGGCGTGGTGCAGCGGTGGTGCGGCGGTGGTACCTCCTGATGGCGGTGGACCGGTGTCCCGGTGGCGGTGGCCGGAGTCTCTCTTCCTCTTCTTCTCTTCTCCCCCATTTCTCCCTCTTCTCTCTGTCTCCCTCTTCTTTTTCTCCGCCTCTGCTGTGTCGAGCGAGTAACTGAATCTGTTAATATTAAGTTTGATCAGCGACCGCTAGCTGCGACCATATGCGGTCGCTGATTTTAATGACATGGACTTATCTGCGACCGCATGCGGTCGCAGATATTAAGTGGTCGCATAAAACATTGGCGCCAACATTTCCAGCCAAATTTTGGGAGGCAAATTTGTACTAGCGACTGACTAGCGACCGCGTGCGGTCGCTGTTAAAATATAGCGACCATATTAAATATTGGTCACAAATGGCGGTCGCTGTTAATAATATCAGCGACCGATGGTGCGGTCGCTGATAGTATTGGTCGTTGTTAAGCATTTTTCTTGTAGTGAAACATGAAACCAAAATGCATATTTAATGTTCGTCAAATTTTCATACAGGATTCAAAGCTTGACCAATATGTGGATATCTTAACCTCCTTTTTAAGTTGGTGAGTTCATAAATAAAAGTAAATAAATTGTTTTCTGGATTATAGAAAAAGATATTGTGCATCATGGAGTATCATTTTTCTTGCTATTTATAAACTCAGACTGGATCGAGCTTTAGAAGAAAAAAAAACCAAGAGGATCGATTATGGATCTTCAAGTCCGTCTCTTCCAGCATCTGCTGCTTATCCTGGTATCACCCAACTGTACTAGTTATTCATTAATATATACATGCAGCTTCCATATATAACTTCAAGTTGTTTGACAATGAATTGAGCTTATGAAGTTGATTTTTATAATAGAAAAATGTCAGAAAAATAATTTGAACTGTGAATGGCACAACAGATCTGAATTCCTTTTCCAAATAATTTGAATTGTGCATGTATATGACAGGTTATTTGGAAGCATGCTTCTGCAAGTAGAGCCAGGGTTGATGATGATCATGCTCTTGAGGCACCACATAGCCACCACCACCACCCCATGATGGATCATGTATTGTTCTTCAAAATGGAGGATCTCCACTTGGGGAAAACAATGACTATCCGATTCCCAGACAAAAACACTGGTTTTCCTTCTTCTCACTTGTTGCCTCGAGAAGAAGCCGATAAAATTCCCTTCTCACTAAAACTGTTCCCACACATCCTTCAACTCTTCTCTATTTCTCAACCTTCTCTCCAAGCCGATACCATGAAAACTGTACTTACAGAATGCGAGTCTAAACCTCTGACAGGTGAGATTAAATTCTGTGCTACCTCCTTAGAATCCATGCTTGATTTTTCACGTTCCGTTCTCGGTCCCAAAATAAAAATCCTATCCTCTACTATGAGAAGCCCATCGCTCCAAAACTATACTGTTGTGGAAGTCCCTCAAGAAATTCCGGCTTCTAGGATGGTGTCATGTCACACTGCGCCTTACCCTTATGCAATTTTCTTCTGTCATTCTCAACATCAAAACAGAGTATTTAAGACTTCACTTGTAGGTGAGACTAACGGTGATAGGATTGAACTTATCAGTCTTTGTCACCTCGATACCTCCGAGTGGAGCCTTGATCATCTCTCCTTCCAATTGCTGGGAAGTGAGCCTGGGAAAATTCCAGTGTGCCATTTCTTTTTGGCAGATAATTTCGTTTGGATCCCATTGCCGAGTACTTCCATCTAGGTAGTTCCATTGTACGTGTTAATAATCAGTGTTGTAACACTGCTACAAATTGTACGTTGTTGTATGTTTGGTTTTGATTAATTTAATGGGCTTGTTTGTGTTTAGTTTGTTATCACTATTGGGATAATGTTATTGTAAATCTTCATGCATGTGAACTTATGGTTTGTTTGCAGGTAAATCTTTGCTTTTTTGTAGTGTAAAATGCAAAAATGATCGCTGTATTCTTGACATATTTGGATATTGCGCCCCTTTTTGTTGGTCAATATTGCAAAACAAACCTTCTACTATATAAAAACTTGGATAAGAATCAAACCGAAACAATTCCAACAGAGGAAGAACACCCCAAAATCAAACATAAATAACAATTAAACAAGAGGGGAAACGACAGATACAATAATAATTCTAAATCTGAGCATGAGAAAAGAATAACAGTAGAAATAACATGGAACTCGGATCAGAACAAACACGGATCTCAAGAGCCTCTTACCCGTCGAACCCAGTCAACCATCAATCCATAACCGTCGGAGCCATAAGACCCATAACGTTACCCATCAAGATCTGGAACCCAAAATCATCTTTTTTTCTCTTTGATGTAGTACTGTTTCTCGATAGCTTTTTGGGACTTTAAAATAAAATATTTAATCCACGTAGGGGTTAAATACTTTTTTAGTTACTGTACTTTATGTCAACTTACAAGTGAGTCACTTAACCGTTTTTTCTTACAGTCAACTCACTATACTTTACTTTACTAACAAAAATTTTAAAATTTGTCTTGACTGTTAAATTTTTAACAGAAGTATGACGTGGCGCTTATGTAAGACCCCAACTTTTATAAATAAAGATGAATTTTCTATAAATATCATTTTTGAATATTATGGAGTTAATTTGATATAATGTTATAGTTGTGGGTAATATTTATAAATTTTGCAAAGTACGCAAGTTGTTATATAATATTCGATTGGTCGGGGAATATTCGTTTTAACAGGGAATATTCGTACAACGACACAATCATTGGTGGACCCCACAACGGAATTATTGTCGGATTGAGAAAACGACAAAAATATTTTATTAAAAATAACGGCGGAAGTTTTACCATTGTTACTGTTGAACTACTCGGTAGTAAAAGTACAGTAATACGTGTGGTTGCATAGTAGCACACGGTATTGATTATTAATGCTTATGTGAGAAGTCACTCAGTTTGATTCAATTATTGTCAGTTAATAATATGAATTATTTAGCGATAATGACGTTTTGTTTTATTCGTATTATTAACGTAATAAAACAGAAACATCTTTTTATATAAAACAGAATACTTTATTAAAGTTATTCTATAAATAGAATATATTATATTTTATTTAAAAGATTTTTCTTTAAATATGGACCGTCAGATTAAAGTAATCAATCTGGACCGTTCATGGATTAGTTACTATGCATTCTATTTTTCTATAAATAGCAGCTCATTCCTTCATTATTTCTTACGAATTCACTGAACTCTAGAGAGAGGAACTATAGAGAGAGAGAAGAAGAGTATTCTGCTACTTAACTACTTCCTTATTTCAGCTCTTCTTTAAAACGGTAAGGGGTGTTATTCTTTCTTATTCATGAAGAGAACTGTTGTTATTCCATTTCTTATTATTCTGTTGGAATAACCTGTATACGCGGTCTACCCTATACTTGGTGACATTCTTCTATTATTCTGTTGGAACATCCTATCTGTGTGTTTTACACCAGACCTGGTTCCGTCTGTATTATTATTCTGTTGGAACATCCTGTCTGTGTGTTTTACACCGAACCTAGTTCCGTCTTTATTATTATTCTGTTGGAATATCCTGTCTGTGCGTTTTACACCGGACCTGATTCTGTTTTTATTATTATTCTGTTGAAACATCCTGTCTGTGTGTTTTACACCAGACCTGGTTCCGTCTTGTTATTATTCTGTTGGAACATCCTGTCTGTGTGTTTTACACCGGACCTGGTTCCATTATTTATTATTCTGTCGGAATATCCTGTCTGTGCGTTTACGCCGGACCTGGTTCCATTATTTATTATTCTGTTGGAATAACCTGTCTGTGCGGTCTATCGCATGCATGGTGATTTCTTTTGTTATTCCATTCTTTATTATACTCAGTTGGTTAAGTTTTGACTTCTATACTCCATGAAATTTGTGGAATATCCTTGATAATTGCGTTTCATCCAGTATCTTTTCATGAAAATATTCTTCTAAGCATTCTTAAATTTTACTCCACAAAGCAGTATCATGTTGACAATTTGGACGTTGTTAATTCTTGGATAAATTAATTCTTGAACTTGTTTTATTGAATTCTTATATCATTGTCATCATCCTCATGTTTATAAAATGTTGAAAGTCATCTGTGGCCTGTAGTGCATAGATGGACTTGGTATGATTATGACCAGGGATTATTCGGTATAATCATGACCGTAATGTTACAAATGATGTGGTAAAAGTCCTCATTGGCCCGTAGTGCATTGATGGACAGTTGTTGGCATGATCAT
Organism: Panax notoginseng; assembly: GCA_016801055.1. Classification (NCBI taxonomy): domain Eukaryota; kingdom Viridiplantae; phylum Streptophyta; class Magnoliopsida; order Apiales; family Araliaceae; genus Panax; species Panax notoginseng. The sequence continues at coordinate 37,484,353 of CM029016.1, read as the reverse complement.
GACCATTAATGAATACACGAATATCCATGGCCGTAGTGCAGGGGTGATTCGATGATGTGGATTATTTTATTAAGCTGAGTCCGAGCGATCACAATGTTGAAAAACCTTTTAAATCATAAAAGATAGTAGAGTTTATTTTTTACTTGACTCTTTTAATGGATTGCTTGTTCCGCTGCAGTTAAACTTGATGTCTATTATATTTTATCAGTTTAACATTGTTGAAGGCTAATGATAATTTATTCTGCATTATCTTAGTCATAATATTTCTTACTGGGCTAGTTGAGCTCACCCTTTCTTTCACTGTTCTCTACAGGAAATGAGAATGTAGCTGGGGCAAGTCGGGGAACGGAGTGATGGTCCGAATGATAGTATTAGTTAGTAGTCCTCACTATTCTATGTAATAGTGTGTTAATAAATGTAATGAGGACTCCTTTTGAGTATGAATACTCTTTAGAAGATAATATTTGTATTCAAACTCGCAGTTTATATTTTTTTCGTATTGTACACGACAGTTGTATTAGTAAGTTGTATTTGTATTCTGTACTATGTATCTGACGACCCAAGATGGGTGATGTATACCTAATTTTGGGGGCGTCACAGTTGGTATCAGAGCTTAGGGATATGATCCCTGGCTAAGATGTGAGAATAGAACTAGGAGGGGAGAGACGGGGAATTCCTTCGCTAGTATGACCTACCTAAGTTTATTTGCATGGTATTTAATTGGTCGGTCATAATATAAGGATAATATATGACATATCAATTAACTTTTATTTTGTGGCAGTATCTAAAATGGCATCTGAGAATGTTGAGAATAGCAATGGAGCACAGGCGACTGTTGATTCACCACATATCAATAATCAGGATAATGTGCATCAGGAAGGTGACAATCCTCATGCAAACAACAACACTGACCAGATGATGAATGATGAAATGTTCAGAAACTTTATGCAGTTCATGCAACAGCAGGCGAGAGCGGCTCCTGTCCAAAATATAGGTGGAAACACTGAAAACTCTCGGACGGTCACCGCTAAACAGTTCAAGGAGCTGGGACCACCAGAGTTTAAGGGAGAGCCAAAACCACTTATAGCGGAAACATGGATAAAGCAGATTACCAAGATATTTGATGTCTTGGGATGCTCCGAGGAGCAAAAGGTTCCTTTTGCCGCCTTTATGTTGCGAGGAGAGGCAGATTACTGGTGGGAATCGATTAAACGTACTCAACCTGCCGCACTGAAGATGTCTTGGGAGAAGTTCCAAGAGCTGTTCAATGACAAATACTTTCTCGAAAGTGTTCGTCACATGAAGGAGGTGGAGTTCATCAAATTGGAGCAGAATAATATGACCGTGTCGCAGTATGAGGCTAAATTTGCTGAGTTGTCCCGGTTTGCGTCCCACTTGGTGGATAATGAAGAGCGAATGACGCGAATGTTTTTGCAAGGTTTGAAACCTGAGATACGTCAACATCTTATTTCTCATAAACTGTGTTTGTATTCAGATGTTGTGAATAGGGCTCAGTTAGTGGAGCGCGATAACGAGTCAACGCAACCAAAAGAGAGCAGTCGGCAAAATGATAATACCAGTGAGAGCAGTCATCGAAGCGGTGACAACAAGCGTGGAGGGAATCAACAGGCCAGAAATGGTAACCACTTCGGTGGTAATCAGGGCCAAAACAATAAGAATGGTCATTTCAAGAAGAGGAGATTCAACAATGATGGAAAGACGTCAGCACCAGCACCCGTTGTTAAGGAAGGAGAACGACCACCTATCATATGTTTCAAATGCGGAGGGGAGGGGCACATCAGTCCAAACTGCGCGATGCCGTCTAAAGCATGTTATAATTGTGGAAGAGAAGGTCATTTAGCTCGATTTTGTCGTTTACCAAAAATAAGTTCAGCCAAGATGGAGACACCAAAGGCCGTCCCAGAAAAGTCAAAACCGGTAGTGCAAGGGAGAGCGTTTGTTGTGACCTCCCAGAAAGCAAGGAACCCGAATGAGGTCATCACGGGTAAGCTTATCATAAACTCTAACGAAGTCTATACTTTATTTGATACCGGTTCTACCCATTCTTTTATTTCTCCTACTTGCGCTCATCGATTAAATTTGATTCCGGAGAAATTAGACTTTGACTTATCTGTTGAAACTCCATTGGGAGAAACCTTCATTACATCCACGGTTTATAAGTCTTGTTTGGTTCAAGTTGGTACCCACACATTACCTGTCGATCTGATTTCATTAAAAATACTTGCATTTGACGTGATTCTAGGGATTGATTGGTTAACTACTCATCATGCAAAAATTGATTGTTTTCGTAAGGTTGTTAGCTTTCATATTCCTAATCGACCTATTATGCGAATTCAAGCAACCAAACCATTAAAATCAATCGCTGTCATCTCAAGCCATAAAGCTATTCGTTTATTGAAAAACGGATGTCAAGCTTTCTTAGCTCATGTCACGGATCTAAACAAAAATACGTCAGTTTTGAATGATATTTCTATTGTTAATAAATTTCCTGACGTATTCCCTGAAGAACTTCCTGGCCTACCCCCAGAGCGTGAAATTGAATTTTGTATCGACCTTGAACCCGGTACAAAACCCATTTCCAAAGCCCCATATCGAATGGCTCCTATTGAACTTCAGGAGTTAAAGATCCAACTGCAGGAATTGTTAGACATTGGCTTTATTCGTCCTAGTACTTCTCCTTGGGGTGCTCCTGTGCTATTCGTGAAGAAGAAAGATGGAAGTATGCGACTTTGTATTGATTATCGGGAGTTGAATCATGTCACCATCAAAAACAGGTACCCATTGCCACGTATTGATGACCTGTTTGACCAGTTGCAAAGAGCACAATTCTTTTCAAAGATCGATCTTCGTTCTGGATATCATCAGCTGAAGGTTAGAACTGAGGATATTCCAAAGACGGCTTTCAGAACTCGGTACGGGCATTATGAATTCCTAGTCATGTCCTTTGGATTGACTAATGCTCCTGCTGCCTTCATGGATATGATGAACCAGGTATTCAAGGAATATTTGGATCACTTTGTGGTCGTCTTTATTGATGACATCCTTATTTATTTCAAAAGTCGTGAAGATCATGAGCAACACTTGAGGCTGGTACTCCAAAAGCTTCGTGAATACAAGCTTTATGCCAAGTTGAAGAAATGCGAGTTCTGGTTGGAGGAGGTAGCATTCCTTGGGCACGTGGTATCAAGTCGTGGAATATCGGTTGACCCGGCAAAGATTGAAGCTATTCAAAGCTGGGAGCAACCTAAATCAGTGACCGAAGTACGTAGCTTTCTTGGTTTAGCTGGTTATTATCGGAGATTCGTGGAAGGATTTTCTCGAATCGCTACTCCATTAACTCAGCTGACTCGGAAAGATACAAAGTTCGGTTGGAGCGAAGAATGTGAGCAGAGTTTTCAAGAACTCAAGAGGAGACTCATTTCAGCACCTGTTCTAACAATACCATCTGGCTCGGAGGGATTTGTCATCTACAGTGATGCTTCGAGCAAAGGGTTGGGATGCGTTCTCATGCAACATGGAAAAGTCATAGCCTATGCATCAAGACAACTCAAGGAATATGAGAGGAATTATCCTACTCATGATCTAGAGTTGGCAGCTGTTGTCTTTGCACTTAAAATTTGGAGGCATTACTTGTATGGGGAGAAGGTGGAGATCTTTACGGATCATAAAAGCCTCAAATATTTCTTCACTCAAAAGGAACTCAACATGCGACAACGACGTTGGCTTGAACTGTTGAAAGATTATGATCATACCATTCAATACCATCCTGGAAAAGCGAACGTGGTAGCTGACGCATTGAGTAGAAGATCATATACAAGTACGAGTGCGATATTGTCAACACAAAGGCCCATTTTGTGTGATTTGCAAAGGATGGAGATAGAGTTAAATACTCCAGGGACCCATGTGATGATGGCGAATATACGAGTAGAACCTACTTTAATCGATAAAGTTAAAGCTGCTCAAGCTACAGACCTGGAGCTGATGCGTATGAGAAAGAAAGTACAAGAAGGTGCTATGCCGGAAGCAAGAATCGATGAAGAAGGAATACTTCGAGTCAACTCCAGACTTTGTGTTCCTAACAACCCTGATTTAAAGTATGAAATCATGATGGAGGCACACAACACACCGTTTGCAATCCATCCTGGAAGTACCAAAATGTATCATGATCTTCGTCATACATTTTGGTGGAGCAATATGAAGAGAGAGATAGCGTTGTTTATCTCAAGGTGTCTAACTTGTCAACGAGTCAAAGCGGAGCATCAAGTACCAAAAGGTCCATTGCAACCACTTGAAATTCCAGAATGGAAGTGGGAGCACATTACCATGGATTTCGTTACCGGTCTTCCTAAGGTTTCTCAAGGTATAGATGCGATTTGGGTCATTGTTGATAGATTGACCAAGTCTGCTCATTTCTTACCGATACGAGAAACTTATACACTTGAACGTCTTGCTCGTATGTACATAAACGAGATTGTAAGACTGCATGGTATGCCAGTATCCATAGTTTCTGACCGAGACCCAAGATTCACTTCACGATTTTGGGTTAGTTTACAAAAAGCTATGGGCACAGATTTACGATTTAGTTCAGCATATCATCCTCAGACGGACGGACAATCAGAGAGGACTATTCAAACTCTTGAAGATCTATTAAGACTCTGTGTCTTTGACTTCAAGGGAAGTTGGGACAAGTTCTTACCATTGGTGGAGTTTTCCTACAACAACAGTTATCAAGCAAGTATTGGCATGGCTCCATTCGAAGCATTGTATGGAAGAAAATGTCGTTCTCCAGTATGCTGGGATGATGTGGGTGAAGCAACGTTGTTGGGACCGGAGTTGGTACGTATGACTACAGAAAAGATTCAAACAATCCGACAACGTATAAAAACCTCACAAGATCGACAAAAGAGTTATACTGATCTTCATCGAAAGGACGTGGAATTTGATATAGGAGATCATGTGTTCTTACGTGTTGCTCCATGGAAAGGAGTTACAAGATTTGGAAAAAGAGAAAAGCTCAATCCTCGATTTATCGGTCCATTTTTAATCCTCGATCGAGTAAGAACTGTGGCTTATAGACTCGCTTTACCGCCAAGTATGTCTCGTGTTCATAACGTTTTTCACATATCCATGTTACGCAAATATGTGGAAGACCCGAACCACATTATTGAGTTAGAACCGGACGAAATAGCGGAGGATTTGACGTATGAAGAAGTTCCTGTTCAAATCTTGGATAAGAAGGAACATATTCTACGCTCCAAGGTTATACCTCAAGTCAAAGTTTTGTGGAAAAACCACGATGTTGAGGAAATGACTTGGGAGTTAGAATCTGAAATGAAATCAAGGTATCCTTACCTCTTCGACATACCAGATACGTACCCTAATTTCGAGGGCAAAATTTTATAAGAAGGGGATGTTGTAAGACCCCAACTTTTATAAATAAAGATGAATTTTCTATAAATATCATTTTTGAATATTATGGAGTTAATTTGATATAATGTTATAGTTGTGGGTAATATTTATAAATTTTGTAAAGTACGCAAGTTGTTATATAATATTCGATTGGTCGGGGAATATTCATTTTAACAGGGAATATTCGTACAACGACACAATCATTGGTGGACCCCACAACAGAATTATTGTCGGATTGAGAAAACGATAAAGATATTTGATTAAAAATAACGGCGGAAGTTTTACCATTGTTACTGTTGAACTACTCGGTAGTAAAAGTACAGTAATACGTGTGGTTGCATAGTAGCACACGGTATTGATTATTAATGCTTATGTGAGAAGTCACTCAGTTTGATTCAATTATTGTCAGTTAATAATATGAATTATTTAACGATAATAACGTTTTGTTTTATTCATATTATTAACGTAATAAAATAGAAACATCTTTTTATATAAAACAGAATACTTTATTAAAGTTATTCTATAAATAGAATATATTATATTTTATTTAAAAGATTTTTCTTTAAATATGGACCTTCAGATTAAAGTAATCAATCTGGACCGTTCATGGATTAGTTACTATGCATTCTATTTTTCTATAAATAGCAGCTCATTCCTTCATTATTTCTTACGAATTCACTGAACTCTAGAGAGAGAAACTATAGAGAGAAACTATAGAGAGAGAAGAAGAGTATTCTGCTACTTAACTACTTCCTTATTTCAGCTCTTCTTTAAAACGGTAAGGGGTGTTATTCTTTCTTATTCATGAAGAGAACTGTTGTTATTCCATTTCTTATTATTCTGTTGGAATAACCTGTATACGCGGTCTACCCTATACTTGGTGACATTCTTCTATTATTCTGTTGGAACATCCTGTCTGTGTGTTTTACACCGGACCTGGTTCCGTCTCTATTATTATTCTGTTGGAACATCCTGTCTGTGTGTTTTACACCGGACCTGGTTCCTTCTTTATTATTATTCTGTTGGAATATCCTGTCTGTGCGTTTTACACCGGACCTGGTTCCGTTTTTATTATTATTCTGTTGGAACATCCTGTCTATATGTTTTACACCGGACCTGGTTCCGTCTTGTTATTATTCTGTTGGAACATCCTGTCTGTGTGTTTTACACCGGACCTGGTTCCATTATTTATTATTCTGTCGGAATATCCTGTCTGTGCGTTTACGCCGGACCTGGTTCTATTATTTATTATTCTGTTGGAATAACCTGTCTGTGCGGTCTATCGCATGCATGGTGATTTCTTTTGTTATTCCATTCTTTATTATACTCAGTTGGTTATGTTTTGACTTCTATACTGCATGAAATTTGTGGAATATCCTTGATAATTGCTTTTCATCCAGTATCTTTTCATGAAAATATTCTTCTAAGCATTCTTAAATTTTACTCCACAAAGCAGTATCATGTTGACAATTTGGACGTTGTTAATTCTTGGATAAATTAATTCTTGAACTTGTTTTTATTGAATTCTTATATCATTGTCATCATCCTCATGTTTATAAAATGTTGAAAGTCATCTGTGGCCTGTAGTGTGTAGATGGACTTGGTATGATTATGACCAGGAATTATTCGGTATAATCATGACCGTAATGTTACAAATGATGTGGTAAAAGTCCTCATTGGCCCGTAGTGCATTGATGGACAGTTGTTGGCATGATCATGACCATTAATGAATACACGAATTTCCATGGTCGTAGTGCAGGGGTGATTCGATGATGTGAATTATTTTATTAAGATGAGTCCCAGCGATCACAATGTTGAAAAACCTTTTAAATCATAAAAGATAGTAGAGTTTATTTTCTACTTGACTCTTTTAATGGATTGCTTGTTCCGCTGCAGTTAAACTTGATGTCTATTATATTTTATCAGTTTAACATTGTTGAAGGCTAATGATAATTTATTCTGCATTATCTTAGTCATAATATTTCTTACTGGGCTAGTTGAGCTCACCCTTTCTTTTACTGTTCTCTTCAGGAAATGAGAACGTAGCTGGGGCAAGTCGGGGAACAGAGTGATGGTCCGAATGATAGTATTAGTTAGTAGTCCTCACTATTCTATGTAATAGTGTGTTAATAAATGTAATGAGGACTCCTTTTGAGTATGAATACTCTCTAGAAGATAATATTTGTATTCAAACTCGCAGTTTATGTTTTTTTCGTATTGTACACGACAGTGGTATTAGTAAGTTGTATTTGTATTCTGTACTATGTATCTGACGACCCAAGATGGGTGATGTATACCTAATTTTGGGGGCGTCACAGCTTACGTAGCTTAATTTTTTCAATATAAATTGATGACAAAGCCTAAACATGCTTATGTGTAATTTCAAAAATTATTTCAAATATTTTTTCACAATTATTTATCATTTGAGGGTAAATATGTCAAACCACATTTATCTAACATTAAAATTAACTCAATAAAATAATTTTTTACCGCCAACATTTAGATTTGGGTTTCTATCATCTTCCTCATCTCTCTCTCTCTCCACCCTCTGCTCCAGCCGCTCATCGTCAACCGATCATCATCAACTTTTAGATTCAGATCTAGCCCCAAATTCAGATTCATCACTTGGGCTCCTCGTATCCTTCACGGTGGTTTCGATTCCTTCTTATCCTCCATCATAATAGCCAGTTAGATCTGAAATTAATGATTGTTTTGATATAGTATGGTTTTCTAATGTACCTTTTTATAAATTGGGACTCAAAAGAAGCTAGGATTCTGGAATGGAACTTCCTTCCATTTTGCTCGACAAACGAGGTAAATCTGATTTCTGTGTTTTACATCGGAGGTGATGCAGTGGAAGTGGAAGGAGTGTGAGCATTCTACAGTTAAAATGGCATGGCCTTGGCTTGGTTTCATGGCGGTTAAGCATATTGAGCAATTAGTAGATCTAGGCTTTTGGAGATGAATGATGGGTTTGAATTAGATGACGAAGACGGAGATGAACAGTAAAAACATTTAAGCTAATTTAAATGTTAAAATAATCATTTTTACTACATTTAATTTATTAATTTTCCAAGAAAAAATGCATGCATATAAATGTCAAAATAAATTTATAAATATGTATGTATATAAAATCAATAAGAATTGCAAAAACAAATTTATAAATATGTATGTATATAAAATCGAATGATTACATTGTTCTAGCCATTTTATTGCAGAACTGAAGGTACATGAATTTGGATTGAAAGTAGATGAATTTGGATTGTTTTTCAAGGCGTATTGTTCATGGTAATCCTTGTAATTGCTGAAGGTTTAATGAATTTGGATTGTTGTTCTTTTTGGTGGACATTTTGTAGTGGACAAAATTTAACATAAACAAGGAAATATCATTTTAATGTCGGAGGGAGTGTAACTGTATAATACTCCCTCCGTTCCTAAAAGATTGTCGTTTTAGGAAGTGATTTTTATTCTAAAAAGATTGTCGTTTTGAGTTTATCAATACACATTAGCTATTTTTTTTCTACTTTACCCTTATTTAAAGCTTTCTCCTATTTAAAACTTTCTTCCCTTCCCAATGATTCTTATTCAATTCAATGTTATAATCCAAGTAGTAATTGGTTGAATAAGAAGTAATTGGTTGAATTGAATAAGAAACATTAAAAATGGAATAATTGGTTGAGATAATTAATAAGGGCAGTATAGTATTTTCGCTAGGTATTAATTATATTTCTTAATCTGTGTACATTAACCTTAAACGATAATATTTTAAGAACAGAAGGAGTATTTCACAAGCATAAAAAATACCTTTATAGTGATATATCAAAAATAAACTTATAAGAGTAAAATAGACTAAATAGTATTCCCTCCGTCCTCCGTCCCCTAAAAAGATGAGATAAAGTATATAAAGTGAATGGTAACTAAAGGGGTGCTTGTTTAGAGAAGAATGGAGCTGAATCTGAATGGCTGAATCAGTCAGTGCATTTATTTTGGTCTGAATGGCTGAATCGGTAAGATAGACGAGCTGAATGGCTAAGTCAGATTTTTTTAGCTGAATGGCTGAATGAGCAGCTGAATGAAGTAAAAAAAAATTAAAAAAAATATTAACTATTATATTAAGTAATATTAAATAAATTTACAACAATTTTAAATTTTTTTAGAGGGAGTAAAATAATAAAGTTTTGTCATTCAGATGTTTCAGACATGCAATTATCAAACAGTTTTTTTCATTCAGATTCAGATTCAACTCATTCAGATTCAGATTCAGATTTAGATTCAGCTCATTCAGATTTATATTCAGATTTATTCATTTTTTATCAAACACCCCCTAAGTCATTTGGTGAGATCTATTAATATAAAAAAAATAAAAGTACTCAACATTTTATATAATTTTGTGGAACTACTAGAAATAAAATTGGAACTTTTTATTTTTCTTAATACGTGTAAAAATTATATTTTGCTCATCCTTTTAAAGACGGAGGGAATAAATATCATTTTAATCTTAATTTATTTTCAAAACTTACAAACACAAGGAAATTTACTCTCATTTCTTCGCTTATCTTTTTCTCTCATAAATTTTATAAACCCTTCCTTTATTTTATTCTCAAACTCACATAGTACTCCCTCTGTTCTTAAAAGATTGTCGTTTTAGAAAAAAAAATTTATTTCAAAAAGTTTGTCGTTTACAACTTTCGAGGATAATAAATTATTTACTTTCTTATATTATCACTACCTTCTCTCATTGTTCCAAGAAATTCTTTCCCTTATTAATAGTTTTCAACTTCCCATAAAGGGATAGTGATGGAATTTCAAACAAATTTTACTTGGTAAATGATACTCCCTCCATCTCTAAAAGATTGTCGTTTTAGAAGAACAAATTTCTTCCAAAAAGTTCGTCGTTTACAACTTTTGAGGAGAATAAATTATTTACTTTCCTATATTACCCCTACCTTCTCTCATTGTCCCAATAAATTCTCTCCCTTGTATTAATAGTTTTCAACTTCCCATAAATGGGTAGTAATGAAATTTTAAACAAATTTTACTTGGTAAATGATACTTTCTTAATCTATGTGCCAAAACTTTAAACGACAATCTTTTAGGAACGGAGGTAGTACACTAGTACTTTCTTAATCCATGTGCCAAAATCTTAAACGACAATCTTTTAGGAATGAAGGTAATATAATGCAAGATTAAAATGCAAAACTGTCACCTCCTTTTATTTAATTGCGAGTTCAGGTGGCAATTAAGTTTGTTTTAATGTTGAGTGTTGACACATTTAATGTTTCACCAATCGTGACACCAGATGTGCCGTTGTTGAACGGAAAAGAAGCAGCAATGAAGGAAACGAGTTGCCTTGAAAATGTTGCCCTCGTGGTATAAAATAATTGTTTGGCCATAGCTAATTGCATCATCAAATGGCGACTCCCACAATCTACAAGGTGAGTGTGCTCGAAAACTGTCGAGTCTCTCCGCTACCGATCGCCGCTGATGTAACAAAGTCAATCCCCCTCTCCTTCTTGGACTTAGTATGGATACCGTTCCATCCCCTAGACCAAGTTCTCTTTTATGATATTCCACACTCCACAACCACCCACTTTACCCAAACCATTGTTTCGAATCTCAAAAATTCGTTGTCCCTTGTCCTCAAACACTTTTATCCATTGGCCGGTAATCTGATAACGGCCTCAAGCATTTCTTCAACCACCAGCCCCAAATTCGTTACTCTGACGGCGACTCTGTTTCACTAACATTTGCGGAGTGCAATGACAATGATTATAATCATATTTCGGGGATTCCCAATCGAGATGCCGATGTATTACTTCCTCTTGTTCCTAAACTCCCACCAGCTTCATTGGAGGGAGACTATTTTGTAACCCCAGTTTTGGCTATTCAGGTAACATTCTCTCCTAACCATGGTATCTGTATTGGGATTACTAGTTCCCACGCCGTTGCCGATGGAAGTAGTATGTTCAATTTCGTTCAAACATGGGCTTCAATTGCTAAACAACTATGCAGCAACAGTAGAGATGATAATTATGTTGCACTATTTTTGGAAGGACTCCCTTTTCATGACTGGAGTGTGATTTCGAGACTAGCTCATATGCAGTGGCGGAACCAGAACCAATTTATAAGGGGGTCAAAATATATCAAAAAAAATTTATTGACGGCGGAGCAAGGAAGCAGCAGCGGCTGCCAGATTTTCGACTGAATAAGCCAAAATAAGGAATTCTGAATAAGCCAACCATACTATGGTTTGTACTATGCATACAACTAATCAAATTCCATACTTTCATCTATTATGCTTCTACAAAATGCTGGTTAAAATGAAATCAAGCTGTAGGAACCAGAACTAGGCATGACATCCTCTATTTATTCCAAGTTGGCAGGGGAGAGAATAAAACCTCTTTTTGAGGGGTTGCCATCACCTATCCAGTTCCATAGTCATAAATAGCACACATTTAGGATACACACCCAGAAAGGTATCCCTTGAGATTCTAGAGCAATGAAAATTTGGTAATTGCATTGCCATACTTCCACCATCTGAATTCCCCCCCAAAGCTTACTACTCCATTGTGGAATCTAAAATGCTTCTTATGATTCTCTACTTAAATACTGCTAACCTTCCTGTACACATTTCACATGCACTATCAAGTGAAACTTCTCCTTCGTCGTGGGTGCTGGCAGCCTAGCAGGGTCAAATACTCAGATGCCCCTCCCCCGCCCAGCTGCCCTCCCTAGTTTCGCCTCTACGCCGACAGCCTATCAGGGTCAGATGCCCCCCAACCCCCCTAGTTCTTCCTCTACTCGTATGTGTACTGGAAATAACAATTCTCGATCAGCCAACGTCAATAAGGATGGAGTCAATTCTCAATTAGCTCCAGTCAATAAGGATGGAGCCAATTCTCAGTCAGCTCCAGTTAGTAAGGATAGAACTAATTCTCACTCAGCTCCAGTCAATAAGGTACGATCCACATTTATAATAGATGGAAGCAATATCCAAAGACTCAAGAACTTGGTGTCAACCCAACGACCAACATTAGCACATATATTGTAACACCCCAACTTTTATGAATAAAAAATAATTTTCTCGAAATATATTTTTGAATATTATGGTGTGGATTTGATATAATGTTATAGTTGTGGGTAATATTTACAAATTTTGCAAAGTAAGCAAGTAGTTATATAATATTCGATTGGTCGGGGAATATTCGTTTTAATAGGGAATATTCGTACGACGACACAATCATTGGTGGACCCCACAACGGAAGTATTGTCATAGTTAGAAAACGACAGAATTATCTTTTTATAAAAATAACGACGAAAGTATTACCGTTAAAACTGTTGAACTACCCGGTAGTAAAAGTACAGTAATACGCGTGGTTGCATAGTAGCACACGGTATTGATTATTGATGCTTACGTGAAAAGTCACTTAGTTATACTCAATTATTGCTACAGTAATTGCTGCATCATATCTCTCATATTATTGATTTAATTATTGTCACAGTATCACCTGCATAATATTTTATATTATTAAATCAATTATTGAGACGACAAAGTTATTCATATTATTATTTACAATACTGACAATGTCTAAAAAGTTCTATCAAGGAGAGATTTGGTCACCTAATTGCGCGCCAATAAGGAAAAATCCTTATCGAAAAGTCCTCTCTTTCATGGAAATGATCTGGTTGTTAAATATTGTGAGTTATAATATTAATGATGAATAAGTTCGTGTTGATTAAAGATGAAATTGATAGTTCCATTGTGTGAGAATTATTAGTGTTAGTGGAAATCGATATTTATTTTGATATTAATTGATGTCTGGAAGTTATACTGACCAATCGGGTAATTAATCAGATAAATGAACAATTAATTGCTATTAATTCACATGATTATAACTATTTATTCACATGTGTACTATTGATTCACATTCTTGTACTATTAGGGGTGGTGGTGCAAGATTGATAATACTTGCATGACTAACTTAAAAATAGAGATATAGATGGAGGTACTATACTGTAATTCATATTTTTACATGTCTAGAACTACTGATTCACACGATTTGCTATTAATTCACATTATTTACTATTAGGGGAGGTGGTGCAAGTTTGATAATACTTGCAGGACTAAATTAAAAATGAAAAAAAAGAGGAAGGTATTACACTGTAATATTTCGAGCCCCAAAACATGCAATTATCGAAACTATATTTTTCTATAAATAGAAGCTCATTCTTCCTTCATTTCTCACCAATTAACAAAAGTTATAGAGCAATTATTATAGAGAGAAAGAAGAAGAGAAGTCTGCTACCTTACTATTTTAGTATCGAGTTTTACTAAGGTAAGTGGTATTATTCCTTCGTATTCATGAAGAGAGTTATTTTCTTTCAATACTCGTAAGGGTTGTTATTCCATTCCTTATTATTATGTTGGAATAACCTGTCTATGCGAAGTACCGCATACATGGTGAAATTCTTTTGTTATTCTATTCTTTATTATTCTGTTGAAATAACCTGTCTGTGCGGTCTATCGCATGCCTGGTGAATTCTTTTGTTATTCCACTCTTTATTATTCTGTTGAAATATCCTGTCTGTGCAGATTACGCATGACCTAGTTCCCTTCTTTATTATTCTATTGGAATATCCTGTTAGTGCGGATTACGCATGACCTGGTTCCATTCTTTATTATTCTGTTGGAATAACCTATCCGTGTGGACTACCGCATGCATGGTGAATGATCATTCGTATTCATTCCTTATTAAATTGTGAAAATGATCTGTCTATGTGGATTACCGCATGGCGGGTGAAAATCCATTTACAGTTTCATATATTCTACTATACTCATTTGGTTAAAATTTTGATTTCTATACTCTATGAAATTAGTAGAATATCCTGGATATTTGCGCTTCATCCAGTATCTTTTCATGGAAATATTCTTCTGAGCATTCTTGAATTTTACTCCACAAAGCAGTATCATGTTGACAATTTGGACGTTATTAATTTCTGGATAAATTAAATTATAAAATCTTTAAAATTTATCTTGAACTTGTTTTATTAATTATTATGTCATTGTCATCATCCTTATGCTTATATTGTGATGAAAGTCATCTTTGGCTTACGTGCATAGATGGACTTGGTATGGTTATGACCAGAAATTATTCGGTATAATCATGACCGTAATGCGATGAATGATGTGGTGAAAGTCCTTATTGGCCTGTAGTTCATCGATGAACATTTGTTAGTATGATTATGACCAGGGATTATTCGGTATAATCATGACCATTGATGATTACATGAATATCCTTGGCCGTGGTGCAGGGATAATTTGATTTTATTTATTAAGCTGAGTCTCAGCAATAAAGTTGGTAAAAAACTTTTTAAAACATAGAAGATAGTAGATTTTATGCTCTACTTGACTATTCTAATGGATTGCTTGTTCCGCTGCAGTTAAACTTGTTGTCTATTATATTTTATTAGTTTAACATTGTTAAGGGCTAATGATAATTTATTCTGCATTATCTTAGTCATAATATTTCTTACTGGGCTAGTTGAGCTCACCCTTTTGCTTTCATTGTTCTCTTCAGGAAATGAGAACGTAGCCGGGACTAGTCGGGGAATGGAGTGATGGTCCGAGATGGTGTCATAGTAGTCCTCACTATTCTATAAAATAGTGTGATAATAAATGTAATGAGGACTCCATTGAGTGTGGATATTGTCTAGATGACAATATTTGTATTAAAACTCATAGCATATGTTTTGTCGTATTTTACACGACAGTTGTATAATTAAGTTTTTATTTGTATTTTGTACCATGTTTTTGGCGACTCAAGATGGGTGATGTATACCTATTTTGGGGGCGTCACAGTTGGTATCAAAGCTTAGGGATATGATCCCTGGCTGAGATGTGAGACAAGAACTAGGAGGGGAGAGACGGGAAATTCCTTCACTAGTATGACCTACCTAAGTTTATTTGGTATTTAATTGGTCGGTTAGAGTATAGGGATAATATGTGATATGTTAATTAACCCTTATTTTGTGGCAGTATTTAAAAATGACATCCGAGAATGTTGAGAATAGCAATGGAGCACAGGAGATCGTTGAGTCACCACAGATCAATACCCAAGATAATGTGCAACAGGAAGACAATAATCCTCAGGTAAACAACAACACTGACCAAATGGCGAACGACGGAATGTTTAGGAGCTTTCTGCAATTCGTACAACATCAGGCAAGAGAGACTCCTATCCAAAATGCAGGTGAAAACACTAGCAACTCTCGGACGGTCACCACTGAGTAGTTCAAGGAGCTGGGACCAGCAGTGTTTTTTGGAGAGCCAAAACCACTTAAGGCGGAGACGTGGATAAAGCAGATCACCAAGATATTTGATGTCTTAGGATGCTCCGAGGAGCAAAAGGTTCCCTTTGCCACCTTTATGTTGCGAGCAGAGGTAAATTACTGGTGGGAATCTGTAAAGCGTACTCAACCTGCCGCACTGAAGATGACTTGGGGGAAGTTCCAAGAACTGTTCAACGACAAGTATTTTCTCGAAAGTATTTGTCACATGAAAGAGGTAGAGTTCATTAAACTGGAGCAAAAAAACATGACCGTGTACCAATACGAAGCCAAGTTTGCCGCTTTATCCCAATTTGCGTTCCACTTAGTTGATAACGAGGAGAGAATGACACAGATGTTTTTAAGAGGTTTGAAACCTGAGATACGCCAATACTTAATTTCTCACAAAATGTGTTTGTATTCAGATGTTGTAAATAGGGCTGAGTTGTTGGAGCGCGATAACGAGTCGACCCAACCAAGAGAAAGTAGCTGGCAAAATGATAATACCAATAGTAGCAGTCATCGAAGCGGTGATAGCAAGCGTGAAAGGAATCAACATGCCAAAAATTGTAATCACTTCGGTGGTAATCATGGCCATGTCAATAAGAGTG
This sequence comes from Panax notoginseng, assembly GCA_016801055.1. Classification (NCBI taxonomy): domain Eukaryota; kingdom Viridiplantae; phylum Streptophyta; class Magnoliopsida; order Apiales; family Araliaceae; genus Panax; species Panax notoginseng. The sequence goes on along the minus strand of CM029016.1, from coordinate 37,467,986 downwards.
GACATTTCAAGAGGAGGAGATTCAATAATGATGAAAAGACGTCAGCACCAGCACCTGTTGTTAAGGAAGGAGAACGACCACCGGTCGTATGTTATAAATGCGGAGGGGAGGGACACATCAGTCCAAACTGCGTGATACAGTCCAAAGCGTGTTACAATTGTGGAAAAGAAGGTCACTTGACCCGATTTTATCGAGCACCAAAGTCAAGTCCAGCTGGGATGGAGGCATCAAAGGGTGTCCCAGACAAGATAAAACCGGTAGTTCAAGTGAGAGCGTTTGTCGTAACCTCCCAAAAAGCGAGGAATCTGAACGAGGTGATCACGGGTAAGCTAATCATAAACTCTAGCGAAGTTTATACTTTATTTGATACCGGTTCTATCCATTCTTTTATTTCTCCTACTTGCGCTCAACGTTTAAATTTGACTCCGGAGAAATTAGACTTTGACTTATCGGTTGAAACTCCGTTGGGAGAAACCTTTATTACATCCACTGTTTATAAGTCTTATTTGATTCAAATCAGTAAACGCACGTTACCTGTCGATCTTATTTCTTTGAAAATACTTGCATTTGATGTGATTTTAGGGATTGATTGGTTAACTACTCATCATGCTAAAATTGATTATTTTCATAAGGTTGTTAGCTTTTATATTCCTAACCAACCTATTATGCGAATTCAAGCAACCAAACCACTAAAATCAATCACTGTCATATCAAGCCATAAAGCTATTCATTTATTGAAAAACGGATGTCAAGCTTTCTTTGCCCATGTCACAGATTTAAATAAAAATACATCAGATTTGAATGATATTTCTATTGTTAATAAATTTCCTGATGTATTCCCTGAAGAACTTCCTGGCCTACCCCCAGAACGTGAAATTAAATTTTGTATCGACCTTCAATCCGGTACAAAATCCATTTCCAAAGCCCCATATCGAATGGCTCCTATTGGAGTTAAAAACCTAACTACAGGAATTGTTAGACATCGGTTTCATTCGTCTTAGTACGTCTCCTTGGGGTGCTCGTGTTCTATTTGTGAAGAAGAAAGATGGAAGTATGCGACTTTGTATTGATTATCGGGAGTTGAATCATGTCACCATCAAAAATAGGTACCCGTTGCCTTGCATTGATGGCCTATTTGACCAGTTGCAAGGAGCCAAATTCTTTTCAAAGATTGATCTTCGTTTCGGATATCATCAGTTGAAGATTAAAACTGATGACATTCCAAAGACTGCTTTCAGAACTCGGAACGGGCATTATGAATTCCTAGTCACGTCTTTTGGATTGACTAATGCTCTTACTGCCTTCATGGACATGATGAACTGAGTATTCAAGAAATATTTGGATCACTTTGTGGTCGTCTTTATTGATGACATCCTCATATACTCCAAAAACCGTGAAGACCATGAGCAACACTTGAGGCTGATACTTCAAAAGCTTCATAAAAACAAGCTTTATGCCAAGTTAAAGAAATGTGAGTTCTGGCTTGAGGAAGTTGCATTCCTTGGGCACGTGATATTAAATCATGGAATATCAGTTGACCCAGCGAAGATTGAAGTAATTCAAAGTTGGGAGCAACCAAAGTTAGTGACCAAATTACGTAGCTTTCTCGGCTTAGCTGGTTATTATCGGAGATTCGTGGAAGGATTTTCTCGAATCGCTACTCCATTAACTCAGCTGACTCGAAAAGATACAAAGTTCTGTTGGAGCGAGGAATGTGATAAGAGTTTTCAAGAACTCAAGAAAAAACTCATTTCAGCACCTGTTATGACAATACCATCTGGCTCGGAGGAATTTGTCATCTACAGTGATGCTTTAGGCAAAGGGTTAGGATGTGTTCTCATGTAACATGGGAAAGTCATAGCCTATGCCTCACGATAACTTAAAGAATATGAGAGGAATTATCCTACTCATGATCTAGAGTTGGCAGCAGTCGTTTTTGCGCTTCAGATTTGGAGGCATTTCCTGTATGGAGAGAAGGTGAAGATCTATACGGATCATAAAAGCCTCAAATATTTCTTCACTTAAAAGAAACTTAACATGCAGCAACGATGATGGCTTGAGCTATTGAAAGATTATGATCATACCATCCAATATAATCTTGGAAAAGCGAGTGTAGTAGCTGACGCATTGAGTAGAAGATCATATGCGGGTACGAGTGCAATATTTTCAACGCAAAGACCCATTTTATATGACTTACGAAGGATGAAGATAGAGTTAAAGACTCCAGGGACCCATGTGATGATGGTGAATATACGAGTAGAACCGACTTTAATCGATAAAGTTAAAGCTGCTCAAGCTACAGACCTGAAGCTGATGCATTTGAGGAAGAAAGTGCAAGAAGGTGCTATTCCGGAAGCAAGAATCGATGAAGAAGGAATACTTCAAGTCAACTCTAGACTTTGTGTTCCTAACGATCCTGACTTGAAGTATAAAATCATGATGGAGGCGCACACCACACCGTTTGTAATCCATCTTTGGAGTACCAAAATGTATCGTGATCTTAGACATACATTTTGGTAGAGCAATATGAAGAGAGAGATAGCGGGGTTTATCTCAAGGTGCCTAACTTGTCAACGAGTCAAGGCGGAGCATCAAGTGCCAAAAGGTCCATTGTAACCACTTGAAATTCCAGAATAGAAGTGGGAGCACATTACCATGGATTTCGTTACTGGTCTTCCCAAGGTTTCTCAAGGCATAGATACGATTTGGGTCATTGTTGATAGATTGACCAAATCTGCTCATTTCTTACCGATACGAGAAACTTATACACTTGAACGTCTTTCTCGTATGCACATAAACGAGATTGTAAAATTGCATGGTATGCCAATATCCATAGTTTCTAATCGAGACCCAAGATTCACTTCAAGATTTTGGGTTAGTTTGCAAAAAGTTATGGGCACGAATTTACGATTTAGTTCGGCATATCATCCTCAAACGGACGGACAGTAGGAAAGGACTATTCAAACTTTTGAAGATTTATTAAGACTCTGTGTCCTTGACTTCAAGGGAAGTTGGGACAAGTTCTTACCATTGGTGGAGTTTTCCTACAACAATAGTTATCAAGCAAGTATTGGCATGGCTCCATTTGAGTCGTTGTATGGAAGAAAGTGTCGTTCTCCAGTATGCTGGGATGAGGTGGGTGAAGCAACGTTGTTAGGACCAGATTTGGTACGTATGACTACGAAAAAGATTCAAACGATCCGACAACGTATAAAAACCTCACAAGATCGACAAAAGAGTTATGCTGATCTTCATCGAAAGGACGTGGAATTCAATATTGGAGATCATGTGTTGTTACGTGTTGCTCCATGGAAAGGAGTTACGAGATTTGGAAAGAGAGAAAAGCTTAATCCTCGATTCATTGACCCATTTATAATCCTCGATCGAGTAAGAACTGTGGCCTATAGACTCGCCTTACCGCCAAGTATGTCTCGTGTTCATAACGTTTTTCACATATCTATGTTATGTAAATATGTGAAAGACCCGAACCACATTATTGAATTAGAACCAGACGAGATAGAGGAAGATTTAACGTATGAAGAGTTACCTGTTAAAATCTTGGATAAGAAGGATCATATTCTACGCTCCAAGGTTATACCTCAAGTCAAAGTTTTGTGGAGAAACCATGATGTTGAAGAAATGACCTGGGCGTTAGAATCTGAGATGAAGTCAAGATATCCTTACCTCTTCGATATACCAAGTACGTACCCTAATTTCGAGGACGAAATTTTATAAGAAGGGGAGATTGTAAGACCCCAAATTTTATGAATAAAGAATAATTTTCTCGAAATATATTTTTGAATATTATGGTGTGGATTTAATATAATGTTATAGTTGTGGGTAATATTTACAAATTTTGCAAAGTAAGCAAGTGGTTATATAATATTCGATTGGTCAGGGAATATACATTTTAACAGAGAATATTCGTACGATGACACAATCATTAGTGGACCCCACAACGGAAGTATTGTCGTAGTTAGAAAACGACAAAATTATCTTTTTATAAAAATAACGACGAAAGTATTACCGTTAAAACTGTTGAACTACCCGGTAGTAAAAGTACAGTAATACGCGTGGTTGCATAGTAGCACACGGTATTGATTATTGATGTTTATGTGAGAAGTCACTTAGTTATACTCAATTATTGCTGCAGTAATTGCTGCATCATATCTCTCATATTATTGATTCAATTATTGTCATAGTATCATCTGCATAATATTTTATATTATTAAATCAATAACTGAGACGACAAAGTTATTCATATCATTATTTATAATATTGACAATGTCTAGAAAGTTCTGTCAAGGAGAGGTTTGGTCACCTAATTGCGCGCTAATAAGGAGAAATCCTTATCGGAAAGCCCCCTCTTTCCTGAAAATGATCTGGTTGTTAAATATTGTGAGTTATGATATTAATGATGAATAAGTTCGTATTGATTAAAGATGAAATTGATAGTTCCATTGCGTGAGAATTATTAGTGTTAGTGGAAATCGACATTTATTTTGATATTAATTGATGTTTGGAAGTTATACTAACCAATCGGGTAATTAATCGGATAAATGAGCAATTAATTGCTATTAATTCACATGATTATAACTATTTATTCACATGTGTGTACTATTGATTCATATTCTTGTACTATTAGGGGTGGTGGTGTAAGATTGATAATACTTGCATGACTAAGTTAAAAATAGAGGTATAGATGGAGGTACTATACTGTAATTTGTATTTTCACATGTCTAGAACTATTGATTCACATGATTTACTATTAATTCACGTTATTTACTATTAGGAGAGGTGGTGCGAGTTTGATAATACTTGCAGGACTAAATTAAAAATGAAGAAAAAGAGGAAGGTATTATACTGTAATATTTTGAGCCCAAAAACGTGCAATTATCGAAACTATATTTTTCTATAAATAGAAGCTCATTCTTCCTTTATTTCTCACCAATTCACAAAAGCTATAGAGCAATTATTATAGAGAAAAAGAAGAAGAGAAGTCTGCTACCTCACTATTTCAGTATCCAGCTTTTCTAAGGTAAGGGATATTATTCTTTCGTATTCATGAAGAGAGTTATTTTCTTTCAATACCCGTAAGGGTTGTTATTCCATTCTTTATTATTATGTTGGAATAACCAGTCTATGCGAAGTACCGCATACATGGTGAAATTCTTCTGTTATTCTATTCTTTATTATTCTGTTGGAATAACCTGTCTGTGCGGTCTATCGCATGCCTGGTGATTTCTTTTGTTATTCCATTCTTTATTATTCTGTTGGAATATCCTGTCTGTGCGGATTACGCATGACCTGGTTCCCTTTATTATTCTGTTAGAATATCCTGTCAGTGCTGATTATGCATGACCTGATTCCATTATTTATTATTCTGTTGGAATAACCTGTTTGTGTGGATTACCGCATGCATGGTGAATGATCCACCGTATTCATTCCTTATTAAATTGTGAAAATGATCTGTCTACGTGGATTACCGCGTGACGGGTGAAAATCCATTTATAGTTTCATATATTCTACTATACTCATTTGGTTAAAATTTTGGCTTCTATACTCCATGAAATTAGTAGAATATCCTGGATATTTGCGCTTCATCCAGTATCTTTTAATGGAAATATTCTTTTGAGCATTCTTGAATTTTACTCCATAAAGCAGTATCATGTTGACAATTTGGACGTTATTGATTTCTGGATAAATTAAATTATAAAATCTTTAAAATTTATCTTGAACTTGTTTTATTGAATTATTATGTCATTGTCATCATCTTCATGCTTATATTGTGATAAAAGTCATCTTTGGCTTACGTGCATAGATGGACTTGGTATGGTTATGACCAGGGATTATTCGGTATAATCATGACCGTAATGTGATGAATGATGTGGTGAAAGTCCTCATTGGCATGTAGTTCATTGATGGACAGTTGTTGTTATGATTATGACCAGGGATTATTTGGTATAATCATGATCATTGATGATTACATGAATATCCTTGGCCGTGGTGCAGGGATAATTTGATTTTATTTATTAAACTAAGTCTCAGCGATAAAGATGATGAGAAACTTTTTAAATCATAGAAGATAGTAGATTTTATGCTCTACTTGACTATTCTAATGGATTGCTTATTCCGTTGCAGTTAAACTTGTTGTCTATTATATTCTATCAGTTTAACATTGTTGAGGGCTAATGATAATTTATTCTGCATTATCTTAGTCATAATATTTCTTACTGAGCTAGTTGAGCTCACCCTTTTGCTTTCATTGTTCTCTTCAGGAAATGAGAACGTAGCCGGGACTAGTTGGGGAATGGAGTGCTGGTCCGAGATGGTGTCATAGTAGTCCTCACTATTCTATAAAATAGTGTGATAATAAACGTAATGATGACTCCATTGAGTGTGGATATTGTCTAGATGATAGTTGTATAATTAAGTTTTTATTTATATTTTGTACCATGTATTTGGCGACTCAAGATGGGTGATGTATACCTGTTTTGGCGGCGTCACATATATCATCTTTCACAGTGGTATCTACTTACATATGGACTTGTATAGCAAAAACGCAGACCGCGACTGGAGAAGGGGTAAATAACGCAGATAAACGTCAGTACTTCGGTTTTCCTATGGATTGTCGTGCTCGTTTGGATCCTCCGATACCTGCCACCTACTTTGGTAATTGCTTGGTGCCTTGTCTTACAACCATGAAGACCACAGAAGTAGTAGGGGAACAAGGGCTTGTAACTATGGCTGAATTGATCGGGAAGGTAATTCGTTCAAGGGTGGAGCGGGGGGTGCTGAACGGTGCAGATAATTGGAATCTGGAGTTTACAGGAGTGGTGAAAGGGGAACGGACAATGGGGGTTTCTGGTTCGCCAAATTTTGATTATTATAATAAGATAGATTTTGGTTGGGGTAAGTCCAAAAAGTTCGAATTTGTTGAGGAGCCATTATCCCTCTCAAGGTCCAAGGATTCAGAAAGGGGCCTGGAAATTAGGTTGATCATGCCTAAGAAGGTGATGAATGTATTCTCTACCATCTTCACCAAAGGCCTCTTGATTAATAAGTAGGCTAGTTATTTTGAGCCAAAATCTTGGGTTATTTAGTGAATCAGATCATCTGCTATCTTCTTTATTAGATTGTTGGAGAATGAAATTGGAATAATTTGTAGCATAATTATTCTACTATTCATCAATCTCTTTGATTTTCTTGCTTTTTCATCTCTGATCAACCCCTCTTTATCCTTTCTCCGGAGATCTGTTCACTTTTATTAATTCATTTTAATAGGAAAATAGTTGCCTTGCTCTATGCATCTATTGGTACACTTGAGAAAGAATATCATAATATTAAAGGCGACTGAAGGAATAATATAATCCATGTAATGACATATTTACACGAAAACGAAAATTAAATCCGTACCTCAAAGCATGATAGAACTTTTTAGTGCGGAAAGCTTTCTGCAATTGATTGTCCTCTACAACCCAACGACATCTCCGAACTACGATAAAAGAATAGAGCTCAAATTCACGATTTATAACCGTTAGAGTTTGGTCTGTATTGGAAAGGTCACTGATAAAACTTTCTAGGGTTTTGGGCCAATTGATTAATTATAATCCAACTGAGGAGAGGAGGCGTGAGTCTTATAGGCAGAAGTAGTTGAAATCACTTATCTCCAACTCTCCAATCTCTCCAACTCTCAGTTACGTAAATATTTAGTCAATCTCATAAGCTGACTAATAAACCAAATGGGTCGGACCCTCCATGGGTGCCCCATTTGGTTACCCAAAATCCAACATCTCCCACTTGCAGGCCTCAGGCCTTTTGTGCATGTTTAGGTCCAAGGAACATAATCGATATTAATTGGTCATTTTAAGGACCCAATTGACGAAAAATAAACTTTAAGGATAAATTTGACATTTGGTGACAGCTTGAGACTGAAATGTCATTCAACCTTCATTTATGTATCTACATACATCAACGGTATTTAATATCGTCGTAATGAATTTCTCGTCATATATATCATTACTTCTGAACAAATACTCCCTTTGTCCTATAAAAAAGTACAAATTTTTTTAGCAAATACTCCCTCCCTCCTATAAAAATGAAAAGTTTTCTTTGTATAACACGTAACGTAGGACTCTTTTTAGGACGGATCAAACCTATAAACCAATAAAAAGCCAGTGACTTTGCATACTTTGGTCATAATTGACCTTCGACTGAATTCTAACTCGTAATCATACTTTTACAGTGGTATTTTCCACTAATAGCAATGGTTTAGAATTAAAATTTAATCATACACTCTTCACTAATAGATCATTATAGAAAATAATGATTTCTATATAATTAATCCATCTTTTAATGTCTGTTGATTTATTCCATTGTCCTCATTGATTCTAGGCTAGTCATATGCATGTTGCGAAAGGTAAATTGGGAAACATAAAAGCCAAAAACATTTCAACCAAGATATCAATCTAACTAATGCAAAAGAAATGAATACTTTCAAGTTCATATGATGTTGATAATAAACAAACAAATTAAGTAGATTAATTTGCAATCCTTTCTCAAGTACTCTACCAAGAAATGCTAAAGGCAACTATTTTCCTATTACCACAAGGATCAATCCAAGAGAAAAATCTCGATAAAGAGGGATGAATTGCACTTATGTCCTTCTAAGTTGTCACCCAATATCAAAGTCGTCCTTAAAGTTTATTTTTGGATAATTGGGCCCTTATAGTGGCAAATTGGTGTTATTTTCGTTTATTTTGTCAATTTCCCCCAAAATCCAATCCAACTCGACCCATTTTTTAAAGGGCAAACTTGTCTTCTCTAGTTTTCATATATATTACATCTATATTATTAAAATAAAAAACAAAATAAATACATAATATTATATATATTATTAAAATAGAAAATCAATCACAATACATAGTATTTTTATTTTTTTAGAGCAATGCTTATGGGTATTTTGCTTGGTACGATTTCCCAATGTGTGACGGATCAAGGCAAATAATTTTGGGTTTACTTGGAAGGATTAATGGAAGGGAAGCTGAGATGGAGAATATGCGTGCAACTGGAAGAGCCATAACAAGGAAATTGATTTCTGGTTATTGTTCGAGTTAAATATTTTTTTGGTCACTCTACTTTATGTCAACTTACAAGTGAGTCATTCAACCATTTTTTCTTACAGTCAACTCACTATACTTTACTTTACTAACAAAAATTTTAAATCTTGTCTTGACTGTTAAATTTTTAACAGAAGTTTGACGTGGCGCTTACGTGGCTCAATTTTTTCAATATAAATTGATGACTATGCCTAAACATGCTTATGTGTAATTTAAAAAATTATTTTAAAAATTTTTTCACAATTATTTATCATTTGAGGGTAAATATGTCAAACCACATTTATCTAACATTAAAATTAACTCAATAAAATAATTTTTTACAACCAACATTTAGATTTGGTTTTCTATCATCTTCCTCGTCTCTCTCTCTTTCTCCACCTTCTGCTCCAGCCGCTCATCGTCAACCGATCATCGTCAACATTTAGATTCAGATCTAGCCCCAGATTCAGATTCATCACTTGGGCACCCCGTCTCCTACACGGTGGTTTCGATTCCTTCTTATCCTCCATCATAATAGCCAGTTAGATCTGAAATTAATGATTGTTTGATATAGTATGGTTTTTCTAATGTACCTTTTTACAAATTGGGACTCAAAAGAAGCTAGGATTCTGGAATGGAACTTCCTTCCATTTTGCTCGACAAATGGGGTAAATCTGATTTTCATGTTTTACATCGGAGGTGATGTAGTGAAAGTGGAAGGAGTGTGAGCATTCTGTAGTGAAAATGTCATGGCCTTGACTTGGTTTCATGGTGGTTAAGCATATTGAGCAATTAGTAGATCTAGGCTTTTGGAGATGAATGATGGGTTTGAATTAGATGACGAAGAAGGAGATGAACAGTAAAAACATTTAAGCTAATTTAAATGTTAAAATAATCATTTTTACTACATTTAATTTATTAATTTTCCAAGAAAAAATGCATGCATATAAATGTCAAAAAAAATTTATAAATATGTATGTATATAAAATCAATAAGAATTGTAAAAACAAATTTATAAATATGCATGTATATAAAATCAGTAAGATTTGATTTGTAATTTTAGTATATTTTAATTTTATATTTTTTTAAATAATTATACTTGTAACTAATTATCTAAAAACTTATTTTCTTATAATCACAAAAATAAGAATTGTTTTTTTCCTCCTCTTTTTAATAAAAATGATTATTTCTTAAATTTGATTAAATTAAAATATAAAATTTAAATAAAAATTAATTGATAAAATTAAAAATTATTTGATAAAAATTATTTGCATGTAAAAGTACAAATTTATTTATCCTAGTTAGAAAAGAAAAAAAAATTATCACCAAATTGACTGTCGATGTCGGGATTTTATTTGTCCCTTTTCTGTTCTTGTTCTTTAGTGTTCTTATGCTAGGTGAGATTTGTTTGAAAAAATAAGTTGTGAAAAGGTCCGACATTTATATGTCAACGATTTGACTGTAAGAGCCGCCAGTTGGTTTTTTAACTGGTTGTACCAACATAACCGAGAAAAAGTTTGCACATTGACCCAATGATGTGACACTGCTAAATGGGTCTGTGAAATCGAGATTCATTAGGGTCTGGGGACTTGCTTATGCAGAGGGAATACATTAGGCACCCCCCGACATCCGTGTTGCCACGATTACCGCCACTTTTCAAGAAACTATTATATGAATGTGTGTGTGTGTGTGTGGGTCAATGTGCAGTTATTTGGAAGTAGTGCGAGGCCTCATTCACACCTATATACACAGGGTTTGAATTTATATAAAAATTCAGTTTTAAACAACATATAGCAGTGATGTTTTGTAAAAGAGGTTTTTCAAACCCTTATGCTCAATAGTAATTGAGACCTTTTTACACTTCCATTTCATTAAATGTTTGGCTGGATTGCTTTTATTTTTGAGATGCGAAACATCTTCGAGAAAATAATGTACAAAGCAGTGCCAAACTCCTTGTGGGCATGAGAGCCATCTAAGGAAATTCAAACACCGTGAATAATTTACAAGCTGCTTAAAACTGAAAATGTCCATTACGAAACCGAATCTAGACTCAGTAGACTGAATCTGTGATGACATGATTCCTAGGCTCATATGATGCCGCAATTTATATGAAAGCAGTAAGCAGTTACATATATAAAAGCTGTAAATATATATATATATATAGACATGATCAACCACCACGAAGCACCTCCATTGGGGATCGGAAATATAAATATATAAAAGCAGTGTATATATATATATATATATATATATATATATATATATATGTGTGTGTGTGTGTGTGTGTGTGTGTGTGTGTGTGTGTGTGTGCATACAATCAACCACTACGAAGCACTTCCATGGGAGATTGTAAATATAAATGAAGTAATAAAAACCCAATCAACCACCACGAAACACCTCCATGGGGGATTAGAAATGTAAATAAAGCAATAAAAATCAATCAATCACCACGAAGCACCTCTATGGGGGATTGAAAAGTATAAATAAAGCTATAAAGTGTGAGTGCAAAGTAGTGGAGAAAGGTTTTAAAGTGTGTAAGAAGGCTTACAATGGACAACTAAAGAAGACTTCAATAGCTTTAAAGGGATGAACACTCAACTCCCGCCGGTAAAAATATAATAATATATGAACTCACAAGTGTTTAAAATGAGAAAGCACTCAGTTTATAGGGTGTATAGTGCAAATTGGACAAGGCTTCCTCGCCTTTTCTCTTTTCAAAATGGCTGTCCCAAGCCCTCTATTTGTAGAGGGGGGAGCTGCAAGTGTACCTGCGGTAGCCACAGATGTACCTGCGGCTGCCCGGGGTGTCCTGGGTTCTGCGGGTCTCGCCGTCTCGAAGTACGTGCACGCGTGCAACGTGATGTCCGCTCAAACTTTCAGAACTTCAATCCGGGCATCCGATTGAGGTGTGTAAGACCTTTTTCAGCATGCTGTTGTCAAGAGCTACACAATGACATGGGATTAGAGGTTGTACGAAGGTAGGAAGATGGGACCATACCCTTGGTCTTCAAGCTTCAAATTCTATCCGGTGTGCTGTCTTGTGCAGTAGTCACTCGGGATTGGCGCTCTTTGGTTCTTATAGAACATTGCTGTGTATGTATGTATGAATGTTGAGACGACGCAAATTGGGATGGCAAGATGACGGTTCTGCCTTTCACCGGGGTTATCTCTGGCTTGAGCTGATTTAGCAGTCGTTGCTCAGGGTTATCTCTGAGATTGGACTACTGCAGGTGTTGACCGTCCTCAGTTTTGTTTCTTGAGATGTGCCTGACTTCCCGGGGTTATCTCTGGACTTTGGAAATGAGTGCCTCGGGGCATCCTGCCGTGCATAGGGCTCAGCTCACCCTATAGCTTCATTACGCACGCTTCTGGCATGAATTATCTATCTCTGGCTGGTTTGAGGGGCATGACTACCTACCACCCACTGGTCATGATGTCACAATTTGACCAGTTCCAGGACTTTCATCCTTTTGAGGAGGCATTAGGTCAGTGTTTAACTTCTTGCCATCTATCAGCAGAGGACCGATCCCGGGTGTATGCTTGTTGGGATCAGTGGGAGATCGCTGCTTTTTCTGTTAGCCATTCGGGCTGTTCGCCAGAGTATTATGCGTGGATGGAGACAGAGACTTCATCAGCTATGACAGTATCCACAGTGCCGAGTATTGATTCAGATTGTGGAGAGCCCATGGAGGACGTTAATTCCCACACTAAGGATGAGCCATTCCCTGGGTTACCAGCGACTCTTTTAGATTTTCCCAGTACTAGCACTGTTGTGATCCAACATTCGGCACAGTACTTCGAGTAGAGTCTTCATTTAATGACCTTTGAGAGGGATCAGGCTAGAGCCCTGATGTTGACCACACTTGATGGGAGAGATGCCGCTCTATTAGAGAGAAACGATGCCTTAGCACATAGAGATGCCACTATTGAGGATCGGGATGAGGCCAGATCAACCAGAGATGCCGTGATAGTTGAACGGGATGTCGCTATATCTACCCGGGATGTAGCCGTTACAGATAGTATCACAGTGAGGTCCCTTACTACTGGTATGATTGCAGAGATGAGTGCATATATTGATGAGCACGGTGTCACCATACAGATGGCTGTAGATATGTTAGCTCGTGTGGATACCCTTGTGCAGGAGACCACAACACTACCTCCTTCTTCTGAGAGAGATGCCATGTTGGGCTTGATAGCTCGGATATACACTAATTTATAGATGGGCTTGTATTTTCCTGCACAGACTAGCTTAGCCATTTTGTCATGTATAGTTCATATTGTATACATCAAACATCATTATATATAGCAGGGAAATATATTTTTGATCACTTCCCTTTTAGTTATGCCTTGTTTCCTACTTGATATTTGTCTATTTCTTCAGGGCTTGTGATCTTGATGTATTCTGAATTCCTCCTTAATAGATGGACATTGAGTTGTCTCAGGATATTTCAGAATGGATCGTTGATCTGTGTGTTTTCCCTACCATTTTTAGTGTCTTGGGACTGGTTTCTGTATGGAAATATGGAGAGGAGTGTGACTTTCGTCTCCGAGATCGACCGCACCACAGATGGTCGCCAGTACTCCTATTTAAGAGGAGCCCAATTAGTTCCATCTCTTATGGATTGGTATTTCCCTTTGAGGAACAACCGCAACTTAGATGGTCGCCGATCCTCCCATTTAGGGGGAGGTCAGGTAGTTCCATCCCTTTAGTCTGAAGCCGATGAAATGTGACAAATAAAAGGTTGATCCCAGTACCATTGACAAGTGTTTGTGTTTCGTTAGGGGGTTAGACCGAACCATGAATGGTTGCCTACGTACTCCTATTGAAGAGGAGATCAGGTCTGCGTAGTTCGAACCCGATGTAAGAGGTTCAACGCTGTATGTGGCAAAAAAGGTGTAAAGATATTTTTGTTATTTTTATTTTTATAAGGAAAAGGGTGTAGAAATGTTTTTGTTGTTTTTTCTTTATTGCGATCGGACCATATAAAATATGGTTGCCTACATACTCTCGTGTATCAAGGAGATCAGGTCGGCGTAGTTCGCCCCATGTTCAAGACGGTTTGCAGCCAATGAAAAGTTTGATCCCATGTTCAGGACAAACTGCGGGTGAGAAAGTTTAATCCCATGTACAGGATAAACTGCGGGTGTGAAAAGTCTTATCCCTAGTAGGGTAAAACTGTAGGCGTGAAAGGTTCAATCCCTGGTGGGATAACTAGAGTTGAGTAAGGGTTCAAAACCAAGTGAAGAGAAGGATCTAGCGATCCGCAACCAAGCTGCTGGTTAGAAAATATATGTCCCTGATGGGGCATATGAGTGTGAAGAGAAGTTGTATGTAGTGGAGGGTTAGAAAACCTAAAATGACTGGGGATTTGGTGATCCAAAACCAGGATATTTGCTTGATGGTAGCCTCAGACATAGTACCATTTCACAATATCCGAGTTGATAAGTTGTGGAAATTAATCGCCCTCCATTTCCTGTAATCTGAGAGCACCTCCCGTCAATACCTCCTTGACAATAAATGGGCCTTCCCAGTTTGGGGCGAATTTTCCCTTAGACTGATCTTGGTTGTCAATGATCTTCTTCAAAATCAAGTCGTGTTGTTTAAACTGCTGTAGCTGGACTTTTCTGTTGTAGGACCTGGCGATCCTTTGTTGATATAACTGACTGTGGAAGATAGCAGCGGCTCGCCTTTCGTCTATTAGAGACAATTGGTGATACCTATATCGTACCCATTGGTCTTTGTCCAGTTGAGCGTCTATCAACACTCTGAGGGATTCCATTTCCACTTCTATGGGGAGCACAATTTCCATCCCAAAGGTTAATGCATAGGGGGTTGCCCTAGTGGAAGTGCTCATTGATGTTCTGTAGGCTAACAAAGTTACAGGCAATAAGTCAGGCCAGTCTTTGTGGTTGGCGGACATCTTCTGCATGATCTTCTTGATGTTTTTGTTAGCCGCTTCAACAACACCATTCATCTTTGGACGGTAGATGACGGAGTTGAGATGTTTGATGTGGAATTTACTGCACAACTCCTCCATCATTTTGTTGTTGAGGTTCTTAGCATTGTCTGATACAATTATCTCTGGTTGTCCATATCGATAAATGACATTGTGTCTGGTGAAAGCAATGATGACTTCTTTGATAACCCTAGGGAAGGAGGCTGCTTCTACCCACTTGGTGAAGTAGTCAATCATGGTGAAGATAAACCGATGCCTACTACTGGCTTTGGGCTCGATGGGCCCGATCACGTCTATTCCCCACATTGAGAAGGGCCAAGGCGAACTCATATTGTGGAGCTCCCTCAGAGGGGCGTGGATATCATTCCCATGAATCTGGCACTGATAACATCTCTTGACGTGATCTTCACAGTCAGCCTTGATAGAGAGCCAGTAATGCCCTGTTCTGAGGATGTTCTTTACAAGTAGAGGGCCGCTCATGTGTGGGCCACATACTCCACCATGGATCTCATCCATGAGCCTCTGAGCTTGGTCCTTGTCCAAACATCTGAGGAGACCTAATCCTGCATCTCTTTTGTAAAGTGCATCCCCGCTCAGGTAGAATTTCATAGCTAATCGATGGATCCACCTTTTTTTAGTCTGGCTTGCCTCAGCGGGTGTAGATCCATCTTGCAGGTATTCCTTGATATGTTGATACCAAGCGTGTTGGATGGGAGGTAGCTCATCCGATACTTCTCCAATATAATTCCCATAAGCTGGTGCCTTTTGTTGGGCAACTGTGAGGGCTGGCATGTTTTCCTTGTCATATATGTTGATCAAGGAGGCCAAGGTTACTAGCGCATCCGCAAAATCATTCCTATTTTGAGGAATGTGAAGGAAAGAGATTTCTTCAAACTCCGAAGCCATCTGTAGAACCTGTTGATGGTAAGGCATCAAATGTAGACCTTTGGTGTGATAGATTCCTGTGGTTTGTCTGATTACCAATTCAGAATCTCTAAAGACAGTTAACCGTCTGATGCCCATTAATCGGACAAGTTTTAACCCCATGATACATCCTTTATACTCAGCTGTGTTGTTGGTGTTGGCAAATTGCAATTTGACGGCGACGGGATGCTGCTCCCCCGTAACAGATAATAGAACTGCTCCCACTCCAGAACCTTCCATATTTACAGCTCCATCAAAATACATCCTCCATGGTTGGCGTGAATCGTACTAATGGTGTTGCTGAATTGCCATTATCCCTTCATCGGGGAAGTATATATCCAAGGGTTTGAAATCTCCTGAAGGTGTGGCGGCCAATTGATCTGCAATTCCTTGTCCTTTAATGGACTTTTGCGTCACGTAGACAATGTTAAATTGTTGTAGGATCAACTGCCATCTGGATAGTTGGCAGTTCAGCATGGGTTTACTGAACACATACTTGAGAGGATCCACGCGGGATATGAGATGGGTTGTGTGACCATGGAGGTAATGCTATAACCTCATGGAAGCCCATGCTAAAGCATAACACATTTTCTCAATCAGAGTGTACTTGTGTTCACTGCTGCTGAATCTTTTGCTAAGGTAGTAGATAGCTCGCTCTTGGCCTCTATCGTCTTACTATCCTAGCATGCAACCTATGGCATTGTCACTTATGGACAAGTACATGAACAGGGGAACATCATCCCTGGGTGGTACCAAAATAGAAGCTTTGACTAGCTGCTCTTTGATTGTAGGGAAGGCCTTCTGGCACTCATCATTCCATTTCATAGAGGTGTTCTTCCTTAACAACTTGAAAATAGGCTCACAGGTTGCTGTGAGTTGGGAGATGAACCTGCTGATGAAGTTGATTCTTCCCAAAAATCCACGTATTTCCTTCTCTGTCCGAGGAATGGGCATTTCCGTAATGGCCTGGATTTTGGTGGGATCCAGCTCAATCCCCTTGTGGCTAACTATGAATCCTAGCAACTTGCTTGATTTAACGCCAAAGGCGCACTTGGCTGGATTCAACTTCAAGTTGTACTTATGCAACCTATTGAAGAGCTTTTTGAGATGGTCTAGGTGGTCTTCCTCCCTCTGGGACTTGACAATGATGTCATCCACATAGATCTCTATCTCTTTATGCATTAGATCGTGAAAAAGAGGCATCATGGCTCGCTGGTAGGTAGCTCTGGCATTGATGAGGCCGAATGACAACCGTCTGTAGCAAAAGGTTCCCCAAGGCGTGATGAATGCAATTTTCTCACGATCCTCCTCAGTAACCATGATTTGATGGTACCCTGCGAAGCAATCAGCAAAGGAGTACATGTCGTATTGAGCTGTATTATCAATGAGAATGTGGATAAATGGCACGAGAAAGCTATTTTTAAGACAAGCTTTATTCAGATCCCGATAATCCACACAAACTCGCACCTTTCCTCCTGGTTTAGGGACGGGGACTATGTTTGATAGCCATTCAGGGTACGTAGACACCATGATGATGCCTGCTTGAAATTGTTTCATAATTTCTTCTTTAACTTTTAAACTCCACTCAGGTTTCAATCACCTGAGCCTCTGCTTGACTGGCTTGAATCCTTCTTTATTGGGGAGGCGATGGATGACAATGTCAGTGGACAAACCCACCATGTCTTCATAAGACCATGCAAACACATCCTTGAATTTGGTTAATAGTGTAACCATCTCATTCCTTTGGTTTGGAGTGAGGTCTGTACCAATCTGGATTAGTTTATGGCTTTCTAAGGTTCCAAGATTGAAGGAGGTGGTTTGATCAAGATTGGGTTTGGGTTTATCTTCGACCCATTCTTTGATTTCCTGAGGTATCTCAATGTCCTCTTGTATTTCTATCAAGTCTGAGTCTAACTTTTCATCAAAGTTACAATCCTTGTGGAGAAAAGGCACCTCATCAGCAAGTATAGGCACATCAAAATTCAAAGTCCTGAAACAAATAATGCTTTCACTTAATATATATGAAATTGTTCAATCATACAAAGTGTTAGCATGTACTGATAAAACAACTACTAATACTATACAGAAAAGTAAGCAGTTATTATTATCTACAGGGCAGAAGGAGTTTCTGCCCGTTTTACCCTTGTCGACTAATGAAAGGAGTGCTGCTCCAATTGTCAAGGGTGAAGTCCTGATGGACTGCAGTGATGGAGGGGCTATCATCATCCTCCTTCTCCTAAATGATGACCATTACGTCTGGGCAATCATCGTCTGGGGTGTATCTATTTGTATGTTCATCATAGACAATGATGCGTATGTTTGACATCATCCGGGCGATGTCCTATATACGTCTCCGTTCTTCTTCTTCCACTTTGGGATCTGGAACCAAGACTTCTTTCCCCTTTACCGGTATCGGTTTAGGAAATAACATGACCGTTACATGGGCCGACACCTTTATCGGAGACTGTACAGGCTCAGGAACTGTAGGTGGAGATAATCGCCATGTGGCTGAAGCTAAAGGAATCTGTTTGTGCTTATGAGGATTCTTGCGACTGGAACTAGCAGTATAGCCTAGTCCGGCTGTCCCTGTTTGACTGGGACATTGAATGGGACGCTTGATGCCCTGATTGTCTTTGCCCAACCCTTGTCCAGGTTGGTAACCCAATGACATCATTTCTTGAGTGGCCGACATTACTTCGGCAAAAATCTGGGGTATAAGAGGTGGCGCCTCAACAGGATGGTAGTGAGTGTTGCTCACCTCCAGGGCATGAAAACTAACCGGCTCAACTTCTGAATTAAAGCTTATGAGTGGTATGTCACCTTGTTCAGGACATTTCGGCTCAACGTTGACAGTGACTAGGCTATTGTTGATAATGTATTTGAGTTGTTGGTGAAGAGTGGAGGGGGCTGCCCCGGCCATGTGAATACACGGTCTTCCCAGAAGCAGGTTGTATCCTGTATCTATTTTGAGAACGTGAAAAAACACGCATAATACATGTGGACCAATCTTCACTAGCAGCTCAATCTCTCCGACAGAGTTTCGTCGAGATCCGTCGAAAGCTTTAATGACCGTATGGCTTTTCGGATCCGATTGAGATTGATGTTCATCTTCACCAATGTGGCATAAGGACAGATATTCAGAGATGAACCTCCATCTATTAAAACTCCCCCCCACCATATATCCGGAGGATAAAATCGTAATGTGCAACGACTTATAATGACCGGTCCCTTCGGGAGGTATATCGTCATCAGTGAAAGATATTACATTGTTATTGAAAATGTGATCCACCAGATGTTGGAATTTCTCAACATCTATTGACTTAGGCAGTTGGGCTTCTTCCAAAACCTTGAGCAATATCTTCCTGTGATCTTCAGAAGAGAACACTAAGTCCAGTATGGAAACTTGGTGCGGAGCTTCCCTTAAGATTAAAACCACCTCGACTTCTTTATGGCCCATAGTACGAAGAAATTCTTCCACTTTCTCCATGGGAATCTTCCCCTTTGACTTGATGGTAGGCTTCATCACCCGTTGGGGAAGATACATTGAATTATCCTTCGACACTGCAGCAGTTATGTGCGATGTGGATCCTTCAGCCCCTCCATAATTCCATGGAACTTTCTGTAGGCGGACAACAGGATATTGTGGTCCGAAGGACAAGATAATTGGCTCTGGCGCAACCATTTTCAAAGGATTGTTAACTCCTTTGAGTTGAATTGGTTGGATTATATGTGAGGGAGTAGCTGCATCTGTCTCATCAGATATGACTGCTACGACTTTCTTCCACTTTGTAGGAAACACATCCTCACTCTCCAGTACTACATCATCAGTACTACATCATCATCGTCTGCCATCTGCAGGACCCCGCTGTCAATTAAATTCTGAATAAGATGGCGGAGTGCCCAACATTCTTCTGTGCTGTGACCGCGAGATTGGGAGTGATATTAACACCCCCCATTGAAATTAAACCATCTTGAACGTGGGCTGATTGGAGGTAGCAGAGCTGTGATTCTTCCTTCATTTATCAGTATCTGCAGTATTAAACCATCTTGAACGTGGCCTAGGTATGTAAATTCCCTTTTTGTGGGCAAAATCCCGACGGGCTTTAGCACTTGCTCTTTTTGTAATTTTATCGTTCAGAGTTTCATTTTCTGGAGTATGCGGTGGAGTGTTCGTAACAAGAGGAAGGAGACTGGCATGCTCCTGACTAAATAATTGGCGTGTGACTTGGTGCTGATGGACCACCAGTTCTGCCAATTGGTTAAGTTGCTCACGCAGAGCATTCATTTTTCGTTCCATTGTGAACTAGAACTTTGCACAGTCCTACTTGTCAGCACCATCCTTGCTGGCCTGGGAAGATCCACCATTAAAATTAGAACTCTGTCCATTGCTCCAATTAATCATATTGACCTCTTCTTCTTTGTGTTGAGGAAGAGGGTTGTCTTGCACATGGGGTTGATCAGGCTTGGTGACCACAATCTCACCGCTATTGATCAAATCCTGGATCTTGTGTTTTAAGGTCCAGTAATCTTGAGTATCATGTCCCGGTGCCCTGACATGATAAGCACACTTTCGAGTAGCAGTAAAACCCCTCACATTCGGGTTGGCTAGTGGAAGAAGATGAGTAATTTTCTTCTGAGTGGTCAGAAGATTGAGGATGTTCTCGAGTGAGTCCCCTAGGGGTGTGAACACTCGAGTGCATCTGACTTCTTCACCTTTAGGTAATGGAGGGACTGTGTTTGAAAGGGAGTGTAATTTCTCCTTTGGATAGGCATAATCTGACTGCCTTTCTGACCTTGTAGTATCAAGAAAACATCCTCCTCTTTCTTTTTATGGACCCTCCGGGGGTTGTTTCCATAATTTCCAGACTGGATGTGCTCTGCAACAGCTTTGAGGGTAGCTAGGTCTTGAATTTTTCCTGACTTCAATCCCATCTCAGCCATCTCCCCATTCTTAATCATTTCAGATAGGGGTTTGCCAATACCAGCTAAGATCCTCTCATAGAAAGGAGCTTCTTGCATGTCTATAAAGGTCATAACCATTTCTGACTCATTCATAGAAGGAACAACTTGAGCAACAAGGCGCCTCCACCTTTGAGCATACTCTCTGAAAGATTCATTGGTTTATTTCCCGACTTTAGTAATTTGGTATCGGTCAAGGGCCATCTGAGACTGGAAGCTGTACTGAGTGAGGAAGGCATGAGCTAGCTCCTCCCAGCTATAGATCTTTGAATTGTCTAATCTGGTATACCACGATCGGGCTTCTCAAGTTAGACTTTTCTAGAAGAGCTGCATTCTGAGCTTCTCATCCTCGGTATAAGATCCAAGTTCTCCAATGAATACCTTCAAATGTGTGTAAGGATCTCCTAACCCGTCATACTTTTCAAAGTTAGGAGTCTTGAACTTCTCTGGATAATGCACACCAGGGAATATACAAAGGTCTGTATATGAAACACTCCCATGTGCTCCGATCCCTTTGATAGAACGGACGAACTCTTTCATTTGAAGGACCTTCTTTCTGATATCACCGGTGTCTAGATCTTCTTTGAGATGGGTGGTATCATGAATTTTGTTGGTTGTATCCAACTGAAGCTCAGGTACTGGAATGGCTTTATCCGGACCTTGGGTTCCTCCTTGTGCAAAGGATTCAGTATGTATGGGTATCCTTGTACCCTGAGTAGATTGGTGTAATTCTTGAAGCAGAACAACCAAATCTGTAATTTGTTTACTTAATCCATCGAATTCCTCGCGGGAGATAGGATTAAGATTAGCCTGGTCAGATGCAGACATAATTGGCTGTAGGCTCGTGGCCTTTTTGGACTTTGACCGGGTAATAGGTCCGATTGCTTCCCTGCGAAAGACTAACGTAGTTTAGTTTTAGGGAATGCATAAATGTTTACATGCTATATGATGTATCCGTTTTAGGAGTATTAACCTGCAACACGGATGTTAACTGTTTGTAATACAGGATAGCATGTTAATACTTTGTAGATATGCGTGTGCACATATTTCTTCATACTTCTCATTACATGGAGACTAATATGGAATGAAATTACAAGTAAATAAAATTATGAGTAAATGAAAATGGAAAGTATGAAGAGACTTTCCTCCGCGTTTGGTTTATCAGAGGCAGACCTATCTTAGGCTACTTTCGCGGCTTTTTGGCATGAAGGTTCCCAAATCATCGCAATTTACTCGACGGGAAGTTAATCCGGCCTTTCAACTGGAGCGAATCTGGGTGGTGCCTTTCCTGAGCCTCGTTGGAATTAGTCTTCCTACGAGTCCAGTAATCAAACACCGACAGGATAGCCTCCTGATGGAGGAACCACACAGCATACATTCACATACAACGTGTCTCACCGTTTATGAAAATGATGATAAGTGCGAAGCACTAATATCACAAGCAGATATAGTGTAAAGTATTAAGTACAATAAGTAAATGCATTCGTACACATCCATCAAATGTAAATGCAACATCCACACACAAACATATAAAAGTTTTGAAAAGCTTGTAATAGCGGCTTAAGTCCTCTTACTGGCATCCCCAGCAGAGTCGCCACCTGTCGACGTCGGGATTTTATTTGTCCCTTTTATGTTATTGTTCTTTGGTATTCTCATGTTAGGTGAGATTTGTTTGAAAAAATAAGTTGTGAAAAGGTCCGACATTTATATGTCGACGATTTGACTGTAAGAGTCGCATGTTGGTTTTTTAACTGGTTGTACCAATACAACCGAGAAAAGGTTTGCACATTGACCCAATGATGTGACACTGCTAAATGGGTCTGTGAAATCGAGATTCATTAGGGTCCGGGGACTTGTTTATGCGGAGGGAAGGTGTTAGGCCCCCCCCGACATCCGTGTTGCCACGGTTACCGCCACTTTTTAAGAAACTGTTATAGGAATGTGTGTGTGTGTGGGTCAATGTGCAGTTATTTGGAAGTAGTGCGAGGCCTCATTCGCACCTATATATACAGGGTTTGAATTTATATAAAAATTTAGTTTTAAACAAGATATAGCAGTGATGTTTTGTAAAAGAGATTTTTCAAACCCTTATGCTCAATAGTAATTGAGACCTTTTTACACTTCCATTTTATTAAATATTCGACTGAATTGCTTTATTTTAGAGATGCGAAGCATCTTCGAGAAAATAATGTACAAAGCAGTGCCAAACTCCTTGTGGGCATGAGAGCCATCTAAGGAAATTCAAACACCGTGAATAATTTACAAGCTGCTTACAGCTGAAAATGTCCATCACGGGAACCGAATCTAGATTCAGTAGACTGAATCTGTGATCACATGATTCCTAGACTCACATGATGCCACAATTTATATGAAAGCAGTAAGCAGTTATATATATAAAAGCTGTAAATATATATATAGAGACATGATCAACCACCACGAAGCACCTCCATGGGGGATCGGAAATGTAAATATATAAAACCGGTAAAGATATATATATATATATATATATATATATATATATATATATATATATATGTGTGCATACAATCAACCACCACGAAGCACCTCCATGGGGGATTGCAAATGCAAGTGAAGTAATAAAAACCCAATCAACCCCCATGAAACACCTCCATGGGGGATTGGAAATGTAAATAAAACAAAAAAAATCAATCAACCACCACGAAGCACCTCCATAGGGGATTGAAAAATATAAATAAAGCGGTAAAAGCGATCAACCGCCTCGAAGTAAACTCCAGGCGGGACAAAAAGTAAATAAAGCAGTAAAAACGATCAACCGTCACGAAGTAAACTCCAGGCAGGACAAAATGTAAATAAAGCAGTGAAAGGCCACGAAGTAAATTCCAGGCCTAACAGAAATGTAAATATATATATATATATATATATATATATATATATATATATATATATAATATACAAAAAGAAAAGAAATAAAAGCCATAGTAGACTTTAAAGTGTGTAAGAAGGCTTACAGTAGAGTACCAAAGAAGACTTCAATAACTTTAAAGAGACGAACACTCGGCTTTCGCCGGTAAAAATATAACAATATATGGACTCACAAGTGTTTAAAATGAGAAAGCACTCAGTTTATAGGGTGTACAGAGCAAATTGGACAGGGCTTCCTCGCCTTTTCTCTTTTCAAAATGGCTGCCCCAAGCCCTCTATTTCTAGAGGGGAGCCGCGGGTGTACTTGCGGCTGCCCGGGGTGCCCCGGGTTTCGTGGGTCCCTCAGTCTCGAAGTACGTACAAGCGTGCAACGTGATGTTCACTCGAACTTTCAGAACTTCAATCCGGGCATCCGATTGAGGTGTATAAGACCTCTTTCGGCATGTTGTTGTTGAGAGCTACATAATGACATGGGATTAGAGGTTGTACGAAGTCAGGAAGATGGGACCATGCCCTTGGTCTTCAAGCTTCAAATTCTATCCGGTGTGCTGTCTTCTGCAGTAGTCACTCGGGATTGACGCTCTTTGGTTCTTGTAGAACATTGTTGTGTATGTATGTATGAATGTTGAGACGACGTAAATTGGGATGGCAAGATGACGATTTTGCCTTTCACCGGGGTTATCTCCAGCTTGAGCTGATTTAGCAGTCGTTGCTCAGGATTATCTCTGAGATTGGACTGCTGCAGGTATTGACCATCCTCAGTTTTGTTTCTTGAGATGTGTCTGACTTCCCCGGTTATCTCCGAACTTTGGAAATGAGTGCCTCGAGGCCATTGCCAAGTGTTTAAAGCTGATTGCATGGGTTTGAAACAAACATTTTCGGGGTTATCTCTAGAACTGCAACTGCAACTGCATGCCTCGGGGTTATCTCCGAGGTTGACGCTGTCTTTCCTAGTGTGATTTCTGAGACTGAGACTGAGTATCTAGGGGTTATCTCCGAGATGACACGGTCTTCTCCGGTGTGATTTCCGGTATTTGAACTGCAATCCTCGGGGTTATCTCCGAGGTTGAGGCTGAAGCTCCCGGTGTTGTTTTTGGGGTTGAGGTTGAAACTTCCGGTGGTATTTCCAGGTCTGAGCTGGATATCTCGGGTTATCTCCGAGATGGTAATATTGAATATCCCAGGGTTATTTCTGGGATTGAACTGAGCTGTCTTCCAGGGTTACCTCTGAAAGACGATTCTGCTCTCCTGCAATGTTAGTAACAGGTATGCAGAAACATTTCGAGTGTCTACATTGACTCAATTGTAATTTTAATTTCCGAATTTGAAAAGATTTTTAATTTGAAAAGATTTTTAATTTTATAATTTTTATAATTTCCTCAATATAAAATTATAAAATTATTGGTATGTTAGTGTGTGTTTTTGACATATTTACCCTCAAATGATTAATAATTGTTTTAAAAAATATTTGAAATAATTTTTTAAATTACACATAAGCATGTAATTTTTTTAATTTATTTTCTTATTTTTTGGCAAAATGTTTTAATTTATATTATTATATTTGTAATGAATTAAATAAAAATTCATTTGATATTAATTAAAAATTTATTAAATATATTTTTCATTTATTTTTTTTATTTTTTGACTAACTTTTCTAATTTATATTATTATATTTGTAAAGAATTAAATAAAAATTTATTTGATATTAATTACAAACTAATTAAATATATATTTCATTTATTTTCTTATTTTTGACTAACTTTTCTAATTTATATTATTATATTTATAAATAATTAAACAAAAATTCATTTGATATTATTTAAACATATTTTATTTATTTATTTTCTTATTTTTTAGCAAACTTTTCTAATTTATATTATTATGTGTAAAGAATTAAATAAAAATTCATTTGATATTAATTACAAAAATAATTAAATATATATTTCATTTATTTTCTTGTTTTTTTGCTAACTTTTCTAATTTATTTTAACATATGTTGTTTTATTTAGAATAAATCTTTCATTTTCTCCATAAATTATTTCCTCAATTTCCACGTAAGAAAGCCACATGGGATGATTTGTGACATAAAATATTTTTTTACACGTATGTAACTAATGTGGACATTTTCGTTAAAAGTCAACAGACTTCATGGATTTTCTAACGGTTTGTTAGTAAAGTAAAGTATAGTGAGTTGACTGTAAAAAAAATCGATTTAGTGACTCACTTGTAAGTTGACCTATAATACAGTGACTAAATAAGCATTTAACCCATCCACGTAGTACTATTTACATATTCGTAAAAAAAATTGTTCATACTTTCACTTCTGAAAGTGGTAGTCATTCCAGCTGCAAAGAAATTTTTTGAATACACTTTAATCTAATTTTCTTTTAATTCATGCATAGATTTCAACCGTTCGTGATTATGTTGACTATAGTTTTTCATCAACAATTTTCATTTTCCTCAAATTCTTGAATACTCAAAGACTTAAAGAAATAGTAGTTAAACTCTGACTTGAAAGTCATATGTGAAGAATAGACATAACCAAGTTTTTTATGATATTTTTTTGCGAAGGTGTTGTAACGACCCCAAAATTCATACAATTCATCTCTTGACTACGGTCGTTAACAATACGTCTAACTTCTAATTTTATATCATTATTCGATGTTAAACTTAATAAAATGCGGAATAATTTAAATTTTTTTGTCTTCTTACTTTAATTCCCTAAATCAAAACCTTTATCATCTATATATCTCTGAATCAATTTTATTTTAGGATTCGCTTCATCAAAGTTATTATATAAAATCTTACATCTCAGCTCGATATCTCTTATACATTGGGTAGCTCAAACTTTACAACTAAATATGAAATCTTCACATCATAACTTATCAAGTACATATCTCAAAACCTTAAACATGATTTAAAAAAATAACAGCTATAACAAAAGTATTTAATCTTCATGCATTGCATCTGATCCATGTCATTCAAGTAGCACATAGTGTTACCTTGAATCCTTGACCTGCAAAATGGTTATTTGCAAGGTTGAGCTCGACAGCCCAGTAAATCTAATAGTTTTCATGCATCACGTAACACATAATAACATGCTCAACATACATCTCATAATCATTGGACTAACATAACATACATTAAACATGAAATCTTCACATCATAACTTATCAAGTACATATCTCAAAACCTTAAACATGATTTAAAAAAATAACAGCTATAACAAAAGTATTTAATCTTCATGCATTGCATCTGATCCATGTCATTCAAGTAGCACATAGTGTTACCTTGAATCCTTGACCTGCAAAATGGTTATTTGCAAGGTTGAGCTCGACAGCCCAGTAAATCTAATAGTTTTCATGCATCACGTAACACATAATAACATGCTCAACATACATCTCATAATCATTGACTAACATAACATACATGCTGCAATTCACATAACAAGTACAAAGATGAGTTCCTTAATCAATCAACATTCTTTATTCAGCCAACGTAGTCATAAATTGACTTTAACATTTATATACTTTCAACATATATAACACATCATTCTCTTTGCAATAAAGATTTAAAATAGTTCATCATCAATTCATATAGCAAATAGAAACTGAAAGACTTGCCTTGATCGTTGTTTACCAATAACATATTAACAGCTTACAGCAATCTGCACTTCACGCGCCCTACACAATTATATAATCATGCACATCAACTATTAGTCATATAGCAACGTATAGTAATTATAATATTAACTTTACTCTACATTCCATAACCCTTCCTATTAATCAATACACAATATTCAATTTGATTGTGTTAACTTTCATTTTATATCTCACTATATTTCTTCTTAGGTCATACACTCTCAAATCCCAAATTCTGGAAACCTTATAACCTCTTTCATTACAAATAATGATAATACATTATTCATTTCATCTTACAAGAGTGACTTTTATCCGCCATCAAGGATACATAACAGTTCATTAAACTAGTCTATAATTCGATTTCATCTTTCTACATTATAAGTCTTCACTTTATCTTCTCGCTAATTCATATTCTGAATGGCACTTCATCTGGATACCGTCAGCTGGATCTTTACGGGATCCTTAAGTTCTTCTAACCTCGTTCGCTGAAAATATTTTTCATTTAAAGCAAGTGTGAGCATTTAATTGCCCAGCAAGTCATAACATTTGAACACATAACTTCAAGAGCTTAAATGTTCCTTTAGAACTTCGATAACCGAACAAAGGTTAATGATGCAACTTGAATAATAGGAATAGTCTCGATTCCTATCATCTTAAAACATCAGTTACTTTCATTTTGAAATACTTTCATTCCTCTACCTTTTTCATACACATCCTGTCTGCTAGAATTATTAGCACATACTTAACAATAACTGTTTCATGTATAAACAGAACATACTTGTATTGAATAGCTCAATTACAGAATAGTCCATATCATAGAAACACCGAAGTGTTCACATTGTGGCACAAGGCCTCATACATTCTACCACCTTGTACAAATATCGCACAGTCACACATAGACAGAACTTCTCAAGTTAAACATCTAGAAGTTTAAGAAACTAGCATTCATTTAAAGTATGAATGAAGTTAGGAAACTTGCCTTACGCACAGCTACAACTTTACGCTGAACTGCTCATCCCATTTCCTATATAACACATAAGGAGAAAACATAAACACCAATTAGTCATATCTTAACTTATTCAACCATTAAACTTAATATTCGTTAAATTAATTTCTTATTCTTTATGGCTTTCTGGCAACTAAATGCCATACCTCAGATTCATTCCTTATCTGATTCACATTCGGCTTTCATTAATCTTATTATCGTTCACTACGGCTTTCTTGATAATTCATATCTTATTTAATACTTTTGTTATCCCTTACATGAACCCCATGTTCATTACTCGTTTCTTAGTGTCGAAGCCATACCGATCGTTGTATGCTAAGACCGATCGTCCATCGCAACAACATTGCGTTCACAACATCTGTACGCTTCACACTTATCTCCCATTATCACGACATAACCATCGAAATGTTATTCATTACCCTCATCACTCAACGTCTAAGGAATCACCATCATAACAATCCCTCATGTTCGTTCATCGCGACTACGGTCCCCGGATATCAGTTACGTAACCCGTACATAAAATCTTTGTCTTTTAATCTTGTTTAATCTTTCCTTTCAACTTCATTTAAGGTTTAATTCACTTAATTAAGTGTTACATTAGCTGAACATTATGTTCTTTATCTTCCCTTTAGATTTCCCCTAAGAGCTGAGCAATTAAAAGCTCATCGCTGGCTTTTTTTTTCAACACTGGCGCTGCGGCGCCACTCTCCTCATTAACCTCTCCCCCGCGGCATGAGTTGGCAGTACTCGCTTCCCCCGCTGGCGCTACATGCCACATAACAAAGCATGGCTGGCACTGCGACGCCAAGCCCTAATTCTTGAAAATTTCTCTAAGTGTTAAATCCAGTTTGAGACGCTTACTTCCCGCTCCATAACTTAATTCATTATAACTGAGAACAAGGTCATTCAAAAGTCATTCTCTTCTATATCTTACGTACTTCAATCCCCCTCAGACAGAACTTCATTCTGAATCCATTAACGTGCCATTTTATTGGCTTGATCTTCCCCTTTCATTCATTTTTACGCTTTTAATGTTCTTCGTTTGTTCATCCCGTAATTCGGTCATCCGAACTCGAAACTCATTCGTTCTTGAGTCCACGATTCACGTTTACTACGTTCTATTACTTTCCCTATGAAACCCTACACGTTCGGGTTCAATTACTAACTTTCTAATTCTCGTTTGTCTTTTACAAAATTTT